>JAQZBX010059299.1:0-17547 GCA_029593785.1 Cabassous unicinctus | reverse complement strand
GCACATGTATGCATATGTATTTATATATCATTTTACAAATATTGGTATGTATTGTGAAAAATCTGATTTTTGCCCACAATAAAAAATAAATAAAATAAAATAAAATAAAATATATACAATGAAAAATAAATAAATAAATAAATAAAAATAAAATGAAAATGAACAAACTACTAATACAATAACATAGATAAATCTCAAAGTAATTATGTTAAGCAAAAGGAATCATACACAAAAAATACAGAATGAACACTACCATTCAAAGAAATCCAAGAACAGACAAAATTCATTTATAGTGAATAAAATTTTTTAAAAAGTTGCTCTAGGATGGGTTTGGTGTGGGGGGTTGATGCTAATTGCAAAGAGGCATATGGGACCTTTCTAGGGATGATGCAATTATTATAGATCTGGATTAGGGTGTTTTTTATGTGTGTGTATATATATAATTTTCAAAATTCATTTGAACCTAACCCTTAATATCTGTGCATTTTTATGTTACTTATACCTCAGCAAAACTTTTAAAACAAATATTTACTGTTCTCAGCCTTTTAAAAAAATCTCATAGGGGGACGGATGTGGCTCAAATGGTTAGGCGTCCGTCTCCCATATGGAGGGACCTGGGTTCGATCCCCGGGACCTCCCGGTAAAAATAAATAAATAAATAAATAAATAAATAAATCTCATAGAAGCATGATGTTTATTACTTTGCTGTGCATGCAAAATGAGAAGGGTACAACACTTAAGACACACATATGGGAACAACACAGGTTCTTTTTATAATAGAAATTTAGTCTCTGCACATATTGCTGTAGTGTAACAGGGCCATTCAAGAACAATGCATAAAAATAAAATTGAATGCTTTATTTTTCTTAGACATTGCAATTTTCAATTCTAGTACTTCATTGTCAGTTCTGCCATAAGGACAGGAAAATCAGAGCCCACTGAAAAATAGGTCTCAAGGTTTATCTTTTAGTGACATCAGACTTAGTTTAGGCACAGGCATGTATTTCCTACCTAAATCCATAGTATAGTTGACAATATATGGAATAAATAAGAACTCCATAGAATGCTAGCGAACAGGAAATGTGCTGCTAGACTACTCAGAGGTATCAAAGAGCCAACGTGATACTGAAAAAATCTTTGGCCGGGGTCCAAGGAAAAATGGAGATCAAAAGCTGAACCCCTCCTCCTAGAGCATTTGCTGATTCCGGGGGGGTGCTAAGTGTTCCTTATTTTGAGAATAGCTTGAGAGTAAGAGTATATGGACTTGTATTCCAGAGACCACCAAAAAACAGGGGCCCTGTAAGTCCCTGACTTTGTATTGGGACCCCAAAGGGGTCAGCTTTAAGTAAGGCTGAACCAGAAGTAGTCAGAGCCCCTGCAGGTACTGGAGTAGCTTCGAGTCATCTCATGCATTCCTTCAAATGGACTGAAGTAAATCCTAGATGCTAAGTGTCCCCAGGGACAAGAAAGAAACAAATGTCAATCATCTCTAGAAGAGATTCGACCTAAATTGTTTTTATAGCCAATTTACAAATGCAATGCTTGGCATGCAAAAAAAAAAAGTAATCAGGAACAGAAGAGATAAGACAACACCATAGATGAAAACCAGCAGAAATGACAAGCAATAGCAACTGAGTCATAGGGCTCCCAAATAATGCAGTAAGATACAGTAAAGAGGTGTAATGTATGTGAAATTGAACCAAAAGGAAGAAGAAAGAGAATGATGCAGCATCAACACTTCGAGAGCTAATAACCTACAGCTATTCAAAACCAATGAAAGAAGCCCTGTGAACTCAAAGCAAGATAAGTGAAACAAAGATGACACTTAGTCTCTTCATAGATAAAAGCAGTGCGTGGAAAAAAACAAAACAAAACAACAGATTACTTTTAAAGGAGCAACAATTCTGCCAGCTGATTTCTCAGTAGAAACAATGAAGCCAGTAAAAAAAAAAGAGAGAATATCTTCAAAGTGCTGGAAGGAAATAACTGCCAACCTAGAATTATTTCCCCAATGAAAATAGCCTTCAAGAATGTAAATGAAATAAAGATATTTTCAAGCAAACAGACATGGTAATAAGTCATCACTAAAGTAAATTCAAATGTGTGTTTTCAGGCAGAAGGAAAATGATCCCTGATGAAAATCTGGAGAAAGAGGAAAGAATGAAAACAATGGAAATGGTGTAAATATGGGTAAATATAAATAAAAATTGACTTTATAATGATGTCCTCAGAGGTTTAAATATGCATAAAATTAAAATATTTTTAAAAATTGCATATAATTTTGGAAGGTATAAATGGAACTAAAGTATTTTGTTTTCTGGGAAAGGGTTAGAACACTAATATAATAGAGGGAACACAGGTAATCCTAAAACTATTCAATAAGATCAAAAGAAGTTACGAAAAAAAGAAACTTAGAACAAGCAGAGAAATAGAATATGCTTAGGAAAATGGTAGATTTAAACATATAAGAAATTACATTAGATATAGACTAAATGTTCAGTTTGAAATACAAAAATTGTCAGACTTTATTGAAAAAGGTGACTATATGCTGTTTATAAGAAATAATTTTAAAAATAAGGATACAGAAAGATTGAAAGAAAAACAATGGAAAAAGCATTCCATGCAAATAAACAAACCTAAATCAAACTCATGTTATATAATGATATTGGACAAAGCAGATTTTAAGAAAAAAAAAGCTTTCTAGAGGTAAAGAGGGTAGCATAATAATAATAGCTTCAATTCACCAGGAAGAAAGATAACATCATTTGAATATGTATACACTTAATAAATGGCATCAAAATATACAGAGCCAACACTGACAGAAGTAAAAAGAGAAATACAATTCCTTAATCATAGTGGGAGATGTTAGCACACCTCTCTCAGTAACTAATAGAATAGGAAAAAAATAATCAGTAAGAATATAGATTATTGACTAATAGGATAAACAAAACTGATTTATAGACATATATAGAACACAGCCCTGCCCTCCCCCAAACCAAAGAATATCCATTGTTGTCAAGGTCGTAGGGAACATCTGCAAACACTGACCAAATGCGGAGCCACGTAGCAAGGCTCCGTAGGCTTCAAAGGATTCACCTGATGGAATATGTTCTCTGGCCACTGTCAATTAAGCTAGAATTTTTTTTTTAAAAAGATATGACTAGAAAATTTGCCTATCTTTGGAAATTAAAAGATATATTTGTAATAACTAGTGGTTAAAGAAATTGAAATCAGAAAATAATTTGCACTTAATGTCTATGACAATACTACATGTCACATCTTGTGGGATGAAGCTAAAGATGTGCCTAGGGGAAAACTGATGTTCTTAAATGCATATATTAGAAAAGAATAAAGGCTGAAAATCAGTGGGCTAAATATCTACCCTACAAAGATAGGAAAGAACTGTAAATTATACCCCAAGGAAGTAGAAGGCAGGATGTAATAATTAAGAGTGGACATCAATGAAATAAAAAATAAATAATAAGGAGGTTTAAGAAAAGCCAACTTAATTTTTCTTGATGTGACTACTAAAATAGGGAAATCCTTGGCAAGACTGATCAAGAGAAAAAAGGAATACACAAATAGCCCACGTCAGGAATAATAAATGGGACATCACTCTATGGTCTATGAATATTAAAATTTTATGCTAATAACTTTACATTTTCAGTGAAATGAACATACTAGGAAAATTCAACTTACCAGAATGGACGCAGTAAGGAACAGAAAATATGAATTGCCCTTTCATCCCTCCCAAAGAATTGGGAGAACGTTGGTGTTAGATGTGAGTGAGCTGACATGCTCTTCTTTCCTGTGTACAAAGCAGCTCCACAGAGTGGATCGTTCCTATGGAATCAAGTCTGGTCCCGTACAGTGAAAAGATGAAGGTATTGCCCCTTTCATTTCCTCCCAGACTGCATTCACGAGACTCTCCTCTGTGCGCGAAGCGGGCGCTCACTGCACTCTGCCCGGCTCTCTCGCATAAATTCATGCTGGTTGCAGACTGGGCCCGGGCAGAGTTATACAGGCCTTGGCTGGAAGGAAAGAGCGAAAACTTTCATGCAAGTAAATTCCAAATGCATCCCTTATTCTTCCCACTTTCCATTGGTTGGTGCGGCAGCAAAGAGATGACTTTTAAAACGTTGTTGCAGAAAGAGAACCTGTTGAGAGCTTGTCTAAGACTAGGTACTCTTATCCTACCCCTGTGTGTAAAATGTGCTCTTCCTACATTTTTTCAGGCTTTTGTAAGAATGCTCCCTATTAAATTAATCATACCATAGCAGTGCTGAGACTGAACAGGCAATTTATATACTAAACCGAGCAAACCAGGGATATGAAAGTTTACTGAGGAATAGATGAATGCACAGAGGTGATGATGGAGTCCGTGTAATTCAAACTGGGCTTGCTATGCCAGTGGAAGGCAGGAGCCATTCCTCTCCCAGTAAATAGAAACCATCATTTTGGATACTTTATTTTGATGCTTAGCTAATAGCAGTAAAACTAATAGCAACAAAATAAGTAAAATAATAAAACTATCAACCAAAATTTGTATCCTCGAGAAACTGGTAAGCTTCATTTTTTTCTCCTGTGGTATAATCTCTCTGTTTTCCCTTTTCCTCAGGCTACCAGGAAGCATAGAGAAATGTTTGAGGGTCAGTTCCAGAAAGTTTCTTAATCCTTGTAGCTATTATATATTCTTCCATCTATTTTCCATGATATTGGTGTTTTCTTTCTATTTGTCTTTTATTAACTTTTTTACAGTAATTGTCCTTTGTTGGAAGGTGTATGTATCACATAAGTGCATAACAAAATAATTAAAATCCTGGCATTATGAGAGAGACTTTACAATAAGAGTCTAGTAATTCCTTTCATTTATACAGACCCCCCATTATATTCCATTGGCCAAAGTTCCATTTACTGGTTTATGGGTTTATAGCTGTTCCCAAAAAGAAGCCCATCATATACAAGTTAAATTTGCAACTTAAGGCCATTAGCATGAAAAGCATAAATTCAATATTTATCAAAAGGTTGGTCAAAAGAAATCTGTTATTGCCCCCAAATAATAACCCTGTCTTCTCACTGACAGCAACTATAATTCTTAGCACACACATCCATGTTTCTGAGGAGAGGCCGTAAGAAATAAGCACTTCATCAGATGTCGCCTGTTGGGCTAGCGTGTTCACCTTGATGAATTCACACGGCTGGTGGCCAGGAAGGAATTGCCTGCCATTTTAATTTTTATCTGCAGGCATTTACGAGAGTGGCCCGTTTTATGATAGCTCATCTATACACCAGTCATTCAAGTAAACCGGCCCTGAAGGCTGACAGGCAGTATGGGTAAGTGCATAGAGAAACTGGCAGGTGGACAGGCTGACAAATTCAGAGCTGCTTCCCGGCAGCCTTCATCTCTTCAGCTGCAGCCGTGTTTGCAGATCAGACCCAAGACACACGTCACACTTCATGGATGCCTTAGGAAAACGTCATTAAGCGTTTGATTCTCCGTTTTTACACAGATCTTGCTCAGGCAGTGGTGAAGTGGAATATGTCAACTACAGTAAAAAATGGTGATAGCCTCGTTTTTCTGCTGAATTCTTCACGGTGGAAAGGACTTCAGGATTGGTAAAAAGCTTTGCTGTTGAGGGGCTGCCCTGTTGCCCAGGATGACATAGGGATGCCCCCCACTCCCACCGCAATGGAGAGTTACAGTCACGGAAGCCGGGGAGGCGGCAGTGCAACTTAATTCTGCAAACCTCCTCTCGGGCTAATCCTGTGACCCTGTCTCATTAGCCATGCGAGACCATGGGTCCAGTCCATCACAGAGGATATTTATGATGATCCACTCTGAATTCTGTTAGGTGCTATGAAATTTGTGGTTAAAGTGAAGCCTATGCATGAGTGGAGCTTAATTTCTCAAATAATAACAATAATGATAATGATAATAATAATGGAAGCTAGTATCTGCGTGATGCTGTACTACATACCAAACATCATATTATTGAATCCTCTAAACTACCTTACAAAGAGAGCATGATTTTCATCATAATTTGTGAAGGTTAATTTCATGCGTCTAGTTGGCTAGGTTAGGGTGTCCATCCAGTTGTTGGGTCAAGCAAGCACTGGCCTGATTGCTACTGTGAGGGTATTTTGTAAATGGATCTGCATCTACAATCAGTTGATTGCATCTACAGAAGATTGCATCTATAATTTTAAAAGATTGTCCTCAGCAATGTCAGGAGTCTCCTCATCCAATCAATTGGAGCTCTTAAAAGCCAGAACTTAGGATTTCAGAATCAGAAAGAATTTCTACCTCACCTTCACACAGTCAGCTTCCCCTCGGGAATACAGATTTGCCAGGTTCAGAATCGCCTTTATCAGAATTTCCAGCTTGCGGCCTTCCCTACGGTGTTTGGACTTGCCAGCACTTCTGGTCCATTGAGCCAATTCCTCATAATAAATCTCTTAATATATAAATACCCTGGTGGTTCTGTTTCTCTTGAGAACCCTAAAGCACCATTTCACAGATGAGAAAACCAGGTGTTAGGTAATTTGCAGTAATTAAGAAGTAATGTTCTTTCTGGCCATCTGCAGTATTTCCTATGTGATGCCATCCATGGGATCCAGCCTAGGGTGTGTGTGTGCGCATGTGCCCGAATGCTCAAGCTTCTAGGCTCTTTGAGCTGTACAAGGAAGCCTTCACCCCCACCCCCACTCACCTTACTGCCCCTGCTCTACCAGACGTTGTAACCTACGTACCACTGCTCCGTGTGACGACAGCATCATCCAGTCATCCCCATGCTCCAGCATTTGCCCTTGTGCAGCTCATGACCCCATCAAAGTAAGGAATCTCTGGAAAACGAGAGAAGCTCTAGATCACAAGAGGTACACTGACTGGCACAGATGTGTTTTCTTGACCCACACAGGGTTTGTTTGCTGGCCTTTCTAGAAAAAACTTATTCAACTTTAAAATATCAAAGATTTCATGTAAAACCTGATCTGCAACCTCTCTTGAACAACAAAGAGCTGGTAACACTGCGCCCCTCCTGAGCATGTCAGCTGTCGGCTGCCTCCCTTAGAGTGCTGAGCCACCCTGAGACTGCATCTGTACCCGGCTGTGCTCACCACTTCTCGCTGTCTTCCTGGTCGGGTTTTTTAGTTTGCTGCTACCTGCTCTGTATAAATCATGACTACTAACATCTGAGCCCTGCTAGCAAGGCATCTGTGGAGAGCCAATTGGCCAAGCCTTCCCCTCTCTGTTCACGGTGGTTGGTGAAGCTGTGTGCGTGGCCTTTCTTGGGGGTGTGAGGGGTGGACATAGCCCTTGGAGGTGTCAAGTGCTTCCATCACCCACAACCAGCAGAACCTAACTGGTAAGCAGTCATGGGAAAATCCAGCCAGCCACTCTTTACAGCTCTTCAATTCCAAATGTTAGGGTTTCAATTGTGTTTTCCCAAACTACCCGTTCAGCTCCTAAGCCCTGGTCCTGTGAATGTGGCTCTATTTGGAAATAGGCCGTTGAAGATGTTATTAGTTAAGATAAGGCCAGGCTGAGTTAGGGTGGACCCTTAATCCGGTAGGACTGGTGTCCTTATAAGAAGAGGAAATTGGACTCAGAGAGACAGAGGAGAGGAGACCCCAGGTGAAGAGGCACAGGGCGAAAAGATGGCCTTGTGAGCAGAGGCAGAGATCGACTTATGCCAGAAGCCAGAAGTGTCAAGGATCACCGGCCACCGGCAGAAGCCAGGAGAGAGGCACGGGCTAGATTTTTACCCACAGACTTCAGAGGGCGCCTGGCCCTCCTGACACCTGGACTTCAAACTTCTAGCCTTCATAACTGTGACACAATGAATTTCTGTTGTTTCAAGCAACCCGGGTGTGGCACTTTGTTACAGCAGCCGCAGGAAACTAAGACCGCTAACTTCTTCCGGGTGCACAAGGCGGAGCTTTGTGGGCCTGTGGGAACCTCTAAGGGTGCCCAGGCTGGGGGAGTGCTGCTTCAGAACCTGAGGGCATCTTTCTCCCTGAGGGACATGCAGGTCCCGTACATTTTTTCCACTCAGCTCCAAATCATCTTGTGAATGTTGATTCCTTCCCCCAAACTGAGGAGGATGACATAAAGTAGAGAGAGGAAGCGACTACCAGTTTCTCATGGTGCTCTTTCAGTGCTATGTTTAGAGATCGCTCCCTTCTCTTCCGATTCAATAAGCATTTATCCAGCACCTTCTGTGTGTAAAGCACTCTGCCTTGCAGGCTGCCTGCTGATCACACCCAGCCTTTTTAAGAGCACTTTGACATATACTGTCTCATCTAATCCATATAATAATCCTGCGGGGTGGGTCTTTATTATGCCCATTTTACAGATGAGGACCTTGAGTCTGGGTAGTCAAGGGCCATATCCAAAATTAATGTGAAAAATAAATACAGAGCACAAACAAGATTTGAGCTCAGTTTTGGGGGCCTCTATTTCAATGCAGTGCCCTAGAGTTTGTGATGTTTCCTTAGGCTGTACCTTGCTGGAAGAAGTGACTCTTGGTGACAGTAACAGTATTTCTCTGACTTCTTCCAGTTTGTTGTGGTGTCTCAAGTGAGAGTGGTACATGTATCAATGGAAAGATCCTCTACTATACAGAAGCAATCATTTCCCCCCTTCTTTAATTCTGGTTGCTAAGGGAAGACAATTACACTGGAACAGGGAGTCCCAACATTGCAACCACTGCTGATATCCTCCATCACGGGCACAGATGCTGATCTTTGCGACAAAAACAGCCCATGGAGCCATCAGTGCAGGTGCCACCAAAGTCCCACTGCCCTCAATACTGCTGATGCTCATTACCGTATGCACGAGGTGACACAGAAGCTTCTGAGTATCCGTCAGAGCCGTGGATCACGTGGGGGTACTGATGGGGGTTCAGGGCTATGGTCTCCAGTGCCCAGTGTGCACCTGTGAAATGTGCCATTTGGGGAGGCGAGGGCAGAGCTAAGTGATTTAGTCCGTTGGAAGTATCTATGGGATGTCCCAGCACCAAGAGTTCCTTTCTATTAGATTTAGTAACAAGGGGAGGGAAATAGTGGTAGACGTTCTCCTGCTCCTTCTATGTCCAGGTGTTTTGGGCTGAGCTATGGCCCTCCTCCTCAAATATGTTGAAGTCCTAATCCCTAGAACCCCAGCATGTGATCTTATTTGGAAATAGGGTCGTTACAGATGGAATTAGGCAAGTTAAAACGAGGTCATATTGGATTGGGGTGGACCACTAATCAATTTTGATCGGTGTCCTTATAAGAAGAGGAGCTGTGGGCAGATGCAGACAGACGGGAGACAGCATGTGATGGCCAAGGCAGAGGATGCCATGGATTGCCAACCATGGCCGGAGCCGAGAGAGACACGGAACAGGTTCTTCCCTACTGGCTTCGGAGGCAGCATGGCCCAGCCAACACCTGATCTCGGACTTCTAACCTCCAGGCCGGGAGAGAATACATTTCTGTAGTCTTAAGCATTACCCAGTTTGTGATACCTGGCCATGGCAGTCCTGGGAAACTAAGACACCAATCCACAGTCGCCTTGAGCCAGGCTCCCATATGGGTGAGCAGGAACAATGGCGTTTTCCCTGCGGTATGCCAGCCTTTCCCCACTAAGAAGGAGGCCTTAGGTTCACATTGTATGCACCATGTCTAGTAGAGGAGCACAGCTATCCACATGCCCTGGGCTTATTCAGTCAGCAAACATGTACTGCGCACCTATTATATATCAGGTAAGAGACGGAACTCCGATCCTCAGTTTGTTCCCAGACTATAAAAGGTGCGACATGCACAAATGTATAATTATAATACAGTGCGAGAAGTGCTAGGCTAGAGGTAAACTCGGGTCCTGTGAGAGGAGGGGCATCTACTCCCCTCTTGGGGGATTCAGGGAGGCTTTCTGGAGATGATGTCTGAGCTGACACTGGGATAGAAACGAGGGAGGCAGGCGTGGCTGGGAGAGTCAGAGCTGCAGGTCAGAGGTACTGGTGGGAGAACCTGGGGCCTTTGCAAGGGCTGGGAGGTGACAAGGTGTGGGTGAGTTGGGAATGGTGAGATGTGGGGCAGCCACATAGTCTCGCTTAAGACCATGGAGAGCCTTGAGCACCAGGCTGAGGAAGCCACCGGAGGGTAAAGCTGGTGAGTGACATGGTCAGACTATATTGTAGATAGACCCCTTCTGGCTGCAGAATAAAGATGGACGTGGGAAGGACAAACCAGGAACAGCCCCTCTTTCTCAGGAGCTGTGGGGATGGGGAGGACATCACCAAGCCAGCCAGACCAGCTTGGCAACCAGAGGGTGACAGCTGTTCCCTGACAAGCCCCGTGGTGCAGGAGCCTCGGGGAGGGGAGGCAGCTTCACCTTCCTTGGAGCCAAGGGACTCCCCTGTAACCACACAAAGCTGTGATTGGCATGTGCGCCCACGGGCCGGGGAGGAGCAAGGAGATCCCCACACCGCTGTCATCTTCAGGAGCCTAGAGACTCCAACAGTCAAGAGGCCTCGGACCAGCTTTCACTCGATATTGACAGAGAAGAGCTGGGCCTGCGGCCAAATGAGCTGGCAGGGCCTGCCTGGCCTCTGCCTTGCCCCCCTCAGCTCCATCTGTCTAGCGGTGGGCGTCAGCCTTGAAGAGTGCCAGCCTTCGAATCTGGCAATTCAGAAAAGGCGAAGAGGACATACAAGATGTATGCTCGTGGCTGAATGACTGCCTAAAATATCAGGGCTGGAAAATAGTCGGAGCCTGGACATGGGCATCCTGGAAACACTGCTCCCATCTTCTGTTTGCTGTTATTTTCCTTAAGGGATGCTAATGTGCCTATAAAAACATCTGCAATGGCCAGTGAAAGAAAACCCAATTCAACTGCCTTAAGCAAAAATGAATTAATTGCTCAAGTAACTGAAAACTCTGATGATACTTTAAGGCGTGGCTGGATTCAGAGGTTCAATATAGTGTTAAAGTCTCTCTCCTGGCATTCCCAGGCTTGCAGCATTTGAACTGCTTTAGAATCCCAGTAAAAAGAGACATTTTCTTTGCTGTTAGCAAAAGTCTGGCTGCTACTCTGACTTTCCTGGTTTGGGTCTTTTGCCATCTCTGGGACCGCACTCTGGATAGGACAATGGGAGACTCTGCTTGACTAGATCTGAGTCCAGTGCCCATCCCTGGATGTGGGAGGAGTGGTTTCTTGGAGGAAAATATGGATACTGTTATGGGTTGAATTGTGTTGGCCCAAAAGTCCTAACCCCTGGCACCTATAATTGTGACCTTATTTGGAAATAGGGTCCTTGCAGATGTCATCAGGTTCAGATGAGGTCACACTGGGTTAGGGTGGGCCTTTGTGCAACATGACTGGTGTCCTCAGAAGAGAAGGCACAGGGACAGGGGCACAGAGGGGAGATGGCCAGGCAAAGAGGGAGGCAGAGTGTGGAGGGACGCTGCCGCAAGCCAGGGGGTGCCTGGGGCCACCAGACGCTGGAGGAGGTAAGGAAGGGTGCTTCGCTGCAGCCTCAGAGAGAGCGTGGCCCTACCAACACCTTGGCTCTGGACTTCTGGCCTCCAGAACCAAGAGACAATACAGTTCTGCTGTCTTATGTCACCCGTTTTGTGGTGATTTGTTACAGCAGTCACCGGAAGCTAATACAGATGCTATTGCTGGTTAAAGCAACTGCCAAAGCAACTGCCAGCCAGTCTCACTGACGCTTGCCTTACCAGGCTGTGGAGACTGAACATGACTAATTTTAATGAAGATGATCTGCTGCTGCTGCTGCTGTTAATTATCACCGGGATTTTAAGAAGACATTTCTATAGTCTGGTAAATATTTCAGCAATTTTCCTTAGAATTTCCCTAGTCAGATGGATTAGAGTATCATTTACTAATTACAAGGGCTATGGGATGATCCAAGGACCAGGAAACATGCTCTTAAAAAGATTTCGGTCAAATTAGATGGTATAAAAGAAAAATTTCCCATGATTATATTATATTAGTCCAGAGACACTGTAAGACTGTTTTTAGCTAAGTCCCCAAGGCATTGCCTTTATATCTTTCATGGAAATGCTATTTTAGAAAATGCATTTGTTAATTAAAAAGAACAAATACACAAAGTCAGAATATTAGCCATAATTTCATTAGAGTACTATCTGGAATTCCTGGTCTTAAGTTCCCTGATTACATTAGTACCAAGCACTTCATATATTTTTATTAAGTAAAATAAAAAATGAATTAACATCATAGCCTAATCCCAGTAGGAAAGGAAATATATATATATGAAGATCAGGTAGGTGAATTAACCCACTTTGGGCTAATAAGGGTCTTACCAGGGATGGTGGCAGTGAGAACAGGCAAAAAAGAGTCATGACACATTTTGGATAAAGAATTGCCCAGTCAGGGTGACAAAATACTATGGTACCTGGTTAAAATAAGAGGGCAAGGATGTCTTCAGGTTTTCAAGGTGACTTCTGGGTGGGAATTAGGCTGATGCCAGTTACTATTTACTGAGTATCAATTATTTGCCAGGCATTTCTAACATAGTATCTCATTTAATTCTCATTATTTGATGAGATGAATTTCATCTTCATTTTTATATATGAGAAAACCAAGGCTCAGAGTGCCTTGTCTATGGGCATGCTGTTAAAACAATGCCTGGCAGAGCTGGAACTCAATTCAGGGTCTGACTGAGAGCCCCTTTTTACTCAATCACAGTGCCATTCATAGAAATGTCTGAGAGGGGAAGCTTGCTGTTTGAGAGGGGGCAGAGGAAGAAGTGACATTTTTAGATAGGCTGAATTTCATAACCTTGAGCTGAATGTGTAAAAATGCTCAGCCAGCAACTAAATCTGTGTGTGTTCCGCTCAGTAGAGGCACCAATTCTATACCGGAACCTACACAAGAATGTATTATTATTATTGTTATTATTATTTTATTGGGGTTGAGTTAATCATTAGAGAGGCAGTTTCCCTAAGGTGCTAGTCATACTTAGAATCTATCTACCTGCCCTATTTTAACTAGCAGGGATACCATGTTCACACTCTTTCCCCCATTTTTCCTTTAAAATATTCCTCTCGTTAAACTTCTAGGGCTGAGCAAGCCCTTTTAGGCTAAAAACAGTGTAGTCCCTGTTGCTCTCACTGCCACTGTCCCGTGGGGAAAACACGGTCAACCACTTTACACAAAAAGAAAAGAATCATTTTCTCAGTGCATTCCTAAGACAGGGTGAAAGCCACGCTGGTAGGGAGCCCCGAAACTGACAGCTACGATTTCTTGCACAAATGTCACGGTTTCTATGACTTTCCTACTGACAGGACACAAAGCAGGTTTCTTCAGGCTCCTCCTGCCCAGCACATGGCTGAAGTCAGAGGTGAAGGGCAGGAGATGCAGAACCAGCCCCTCACGGGCCAAATCCAGCACCGCCTGCTTTTGTAAAAAATATATCTATCTATAGGACCACAGCGGTCTTAGCCATGGTCTACTGGCTGCAGAGGTGACTAGCTGTGGCGAGGACTGAATGGCCCGCCAAGCCTACAATACTATCTGGTCCTTTAGAGAAAAAGTTTGCTGACCCCTGGGCCAGACTATTAAAAAGTGAGGACTGGGTCATTTAGCTCAGCCCTCTAATTTTCAAGATGGGAAAATGAAGGCCTGCTGGCATCCGTCAGCTATCGGGATAGATGGGCTCTGGCCCACCTGCCTCTCCTGGATTGGGGCAGGGTCGGCAGACAGGAGACGCTAGCCGCGGAATGTCTACAACATCTCAAGTCCAAGGGATGGGGAACAATTCCCAGTGAGATTTCCAAGAGGAGACAACAAGGATGGCATCGGGGGCGCAGGACCAAACGGTGGGGAATCAGGTAGGAATTCCAGCAACAGAGGCCTCCTGTGCATGGCCCCTGGGGCTGGGCCACGTAAGCAGTAACGCAGAATACAAACCATGGCGTCTGGGGGGCCAGAAGTCAGAGCCAGGAACCAAATGAAACAGCGACAAGCACTAGAGTCAAGGAGGGAGATGAGGCTATAAATAGATTGTTGCGAGCTGCATCAGTCAGGGCCCCATCAGTACACAGAGCACCCTCAAATTAAGATAATCTAAGGAAGCACCAGGCTTGGTCTAAGTGACTGATAGAATGTGGCAGAAGTCAAACCATGGCTTGACATTTTGACTGGATCAGAAAAGATTGCCATATATATATGAAATTCCTACAAGAAGAAAATATTATAAATCTATTTGCCTCAATTAGGGTGGTATTTGAAAATAAGCAAAAAAATAGAACATAATTCAAATGGAGTGGATGAGGACATCTCAGTTTTCATAGAAAATATTCAGAGCAGAACTTTATGCACACACCACATCACCACAGATTTGTTACATTATTTCAGCAATCCATAACCTAACGAAATTATTTTCATAGAATTTTCCGAGAATCTAGACTTCTCCATTGCATCTGTAACTTTAGAGAATTTAATGATCAAACCCTTCATCTAAAACTGATTTTATTGATTCTAGAAATTTTTAATAGTTGTATTATGTTTTGGTAGGCTTCTATTTAAAATTTAATAGCTAACTCTATTTTTAAAAATATATGTGATTTCATACATAGCTTTGCAACAGTTCTGGGTTATTTTGCCGGATGCAGGAGGTAAGACCATTTGGCAGACGTTTTCATTTGTTCAGGGAGTGGGGTGCAAGGTTTGGGACAGTTCTTTATCTGGGTAGAGGTGATGAGTGAATTTAAGCAGTATTGAAAATACCTGCAGCCATGGAAGTTCTTACCATTAAATTCTCCCAAATCTGGCTGCCGATGTGCGCAAATTAGTTGGCTTCAGACATTCTGTTACCTAGGAGGAGTAACCCATTAGATAGCTAAAATTAGAAGGAAGGCAAAAAAAAAAAGTGACTATATAAAGCTTGGTGAGCCACTGTACGTGGGGAGCTAGAGTGCGAGTGCCCGACTTGCCAGGGGAAGGGGTCCGTTAACCTCTGTGAGAGGTGGGTGGTAAGAAGTGCTCGTGGCGGACTACTGAGAGGCTGTGGTATCTCACACTCAGGGCTAGATTTGCGCGTGGAGGGGCGAGGGCTGCGGCCATTCCCCACCCACACTGCTGCGAGTTTTCACAGCGTGCATTTCATTACCCGGATTTGAATAGATGAGTCATCTGAGTGATGGGGAGATAGAAGAATCCAGAAGGAAGATGGGATGGAAGGCCCTCGGTTTTCATCCGTTTTACTTGTTCAAGCTTGTGGGGAAAAGAACTCTTCAGCATTTTTTTTTTTAAACATCCTCATAATGAAAATGTTAATAACCAAAATAATAATGGCTACAATCTGGAGAGCTTGCTAGGCGCTAGACAGTGCGCTAAGTGTTTTATATACATCCTCTCATTTAATGTCCCCTGTGCTTCCCTCGCTCTCCCCAAACAGTAAAAATCTCTTCTGGAACCCTTTGCTCCTGTCTAGCAGCAGAGGCAACATAAAGGGATTCCACTTTATCTGTAATTCCAAATTCATGAAGTCTCCTTCACCCTTGACCTTGTCGGAGCGACTTCCTGTGTTGAGGTGTCCCTGAGCAGGAGAGGAGTGGTGGCCCTTCCCTCCTCACCCAAGGCCAGCCCCAGACCAAAGAGAGGGCGCTTCTTGGCCAGGTGGCCCTGGAACTTGGCGTAGGAGGAGGCGGCGCCTGGGTCTCCCACTGACAGAACAGCAGAGCAGACCTGCACTCCCCCAGCCCCACGTCTGTTCCGACCTCACCCCCCTGTTGGACTCGGAGCCCTCTCTCACCCTATGCTCATATGGTGCCAGGGAGGGGAGAAAGGCTTTCCCACCTCAAGGCTGCAGAACCCCCCGAAATGCCTGTGACCAAAGGGAAGGCCTGATAAAAACTGACATGCGGGAGCGATGTACTCGGTGGTTGAGCACCTGCTTCCCATGTATGAGGTTCTGGGTTCAAACCCTGGTACCCCCTAAAAACAAACAAACTGACATGGACGTAGGAGCGCCAAATATCTGAACTGGTTCATGATAGAGGCTTTGCTGCTTTCCAGGAGAACCTGATCTACATGGAGGGTGGAGACTCAGACTCTCTGTCCTTTAAGCAAGAGATGCTGCAATTCTACTCCTTTCAATGAGCAACTGAGAGAAGGAAGCAGCCATACACCCCAGCACGCTCTCTTCCAAGAACTTTCTCCTCCTTTCCCTTTTCTTTTCCCTCCCCTCCCTCCCTCCCCTTTGTATCTTTTTGCCTAAACTTTGTTTGTGTTGGTGGTCTTTAGACGTTCTGTTTTCTCTCCTGTGTGCTCTAGGGTTTGATCTAATTGTCCTGCTGTTGGAGTGTCACTCAGCATTATTATTGGTAAGATGAATGGGACGAGGGTCAGAGTGCAGCAAGAAGGCATCTGCTCGCTTGGAAGTGCTCAGAAGTGCCCTTTAGTGAAAGCTTGGAAGGGATCTGCGCTGAGAAGGCTGTCTTCTCTCCCTCTAGAGCTGGGGTGACCAAAAGGTGGTTCTTTTCCACAGATAGAAATTGAATAAACAAGAGGTAGGGTGTCTTTTGGGATGCTTTTCTTCTAAACTCTGTAGGAACAAATGGGACAAAGATGGCATGATTAGCAGGGGGGAGGTTGAAGTGGAAGCGTGAACGGGTCCTCACCATTTGCCTGTTTCGCCCACAGAACAATCTCACCAAAGAGTTTCCACTCCACTGGCAAAGGCTCTCACCCAGCGGCCGCCCTGGCCTCAGGTTACTGCGGCGTCGCCATCCCGGGCTCAGGTTCTCTTCCTGGACTCTCTTCGCGTTGACAGTTCTTGCACTTTACCAAGTCACCAGCGTCCCCACCTAAGACCTAGAATTGCGTGGGCGTTCGCGCCGAGGGAGGGGGGCGGTGGCAGTGCTCCATTGTTCTCTTCGCCTCCTCGAATAGGGCAAACATCTCTTCACCTAACCATGTCACCAAAGAAGGCTGAATGCGGGGGCCTCCGGGACTCACCTTCTTTCCACCGACCCCCTTTGTCCTTCTGCAGCGGGTTTTGTGTGCCCCTCCTCGCCCTATCAACCCTGCTCGGACCCGAGTGGACTTTGCCTTTTCCTGCTCTTCCTAGAGTGGAAGTTGGGAGGGCAAGAAAGAAGCACAAATCAGGCAACTCATTTCCGCTCAGGCGCGCTCTGCAGCCGCGGGTTCCTCCCGAGCGCCCGGGGAGACGCACCCGGCTCCCTGCAGGGCAGAGGCACGAGGGGACCGCGGCGCCCCCCGCGCGAGCGCCGCAGATACAGGCGGGAGGCGGCGGGCTGCCGGCAGGGCTCGCGATCCCGCCACCGCTCTCCCGCGCGGCCGGCGTCTGGGGCCCCGCGCAGGGCGCCCCTCCGCAGCGGGGCTTCCCCGACGCCCCCCGGGAACCCCGCGGCTCCGGTCGGCCGAGCTCGGCCTCCTCGGCGCTCAGCTCGCTCTCCTCCCTCCGCCTGGCTCGCGAGGGAGCGCTCAGGGCCCCTCTCTGAGCATGCGCAGCCCGGCGCCCTTCCCGCCTCCCCGGCCCCCCCCCCCCCCCCCCCCCC
>JAQZBX010059298.1:0-17549 GCA_029593785.1 Cabassous unicinctus | reverse complement strand
TGAGAAAAGTTTTTAGTCATAAATATTCCTAGGGCCAGGAAAGAGAGCAGCATATGCCATTCAGCAACACACAGCTGTGACACAGGAATAGAGTGAACCCACAGGAACTATAGAGGCAGGCTATGTAGTAACTAGTATATAACATGCCTCCAGTTTCCATGGGATGATGATTATTTTGAAGAAATATTTCTGTGAGCTTGCAAGTTGCTGATGCCCAACAGTAAGGTAAAAGCAAGAACTGTGTCCTGTCCATGAGATAAGGAAAGTTTTTGCCTAGAGGACCTTAACCACTGGAGGAGATAGGGAGGGACTTGTGGTTGGATCCTTTAAGACCTTCCCAATTTATCTATTACAAGACTTCATATAATATTGAAACTTAGTCAGGTACAAACTGCAATAAGACAAGGAGTATATCTCATGTAAGTTTGAATCTCACTCAGTAACATGGGATAAAACTGAAATACATGCTTATAATTTTCTTGAATATAACATTTTTTAAATTATTTTCCTCACAGCTTTTTTTGCCTGTTTGTTTGTAAGACTGTCAATGATAGGATTAAAGAATGCAGGTATTGTGGTTTAAAAAGTAGAAAGAATTGTGCCCACAAGTTTCAGGGTTACCAGAGGCTTTAGATTCACATAGGTGCCACAGCTGAGGAAGACAGACCACAGGAAAAGGTGAGGGACACAAGGGGAAAAGGCCTTTCCCTGCTTCCTGTTCATCTCAAATTTGAATGCAGTTGAAAAATACATGAATATAAGACATCAAAATGAAAATTGAAGAGCCACCATCAAGCACCATGGTGGGGGCAATAATTAAATCTTCACTGCTTAACAACACGGTGACATAAGACATTCCCTGAGAAAATCTCCCCAGAGGTTCAGCAAATAAAATGACAAATCCCGCTTGCTTAGAACTCTGGATGAAGGGAGGGACTGGGGAAGGACTCCACAAATGCTGAATTCAAGAAAAGGAAAAATGACAGGAAAGAAATTTCCATCTTGGACCTGCTGGTCCATTCTACTCCCGCCTCACTGGGTCCTAAAGAGCTTGGGAGTTGCTCAGAGGCAATCTGACTGTGGACCCTCCCACCGTGGACTCAGATTATAGAGCCACTCACAGCAAAGAGGTAGAACCTCATACATATTCATGCATAGGGACCCAAGTCCTCAGAGACCCATAAATAAAAGACACTGAGGAGTGCTGCAAAAAAGGCCCCCCAGGAGAGCAAAAAATAGACAATAGTAGAACAGCAACTGCCAAGTGGTATGTTCACTCAAAGTAGTTCTATTGGGTAGACCACATAAATGTAAAACAGCCTTTTCTGGAGTGATCAGAATTATCATGCCATCTTATTTGATGAATATTTCAAAATGATATTTTAAATGGTAAAGATAAAGATACATACTTGCATTCGGGAATTGGCCTTCAAATTAGATTCTGCAAAACCAGGGTATAAATTGTTTAGGATATAAAGTGTTCATATGTGAAATATATAAAAACTTGTATTTCAATTATTTTGCTGCTATATTTTAGGTCAAATTCTGTTCCCACATTAATAGCAACACAATGCCTTTATATAATTATACACATATATAATGGATTAATGCATACTCATATAAGTGAGGTATAGTATAATTTTACTGCAATTCTTTGTAATAAAAAATTGGACATAAAATAGTTTTAAAACCACTATGTTTCATCAATTAATGATCACATAAGCACACTGTGATAATAACAATGTTAGAATTAAGAGTAGTGGTAGTATTGCTTTTATTTAGTGTAATGATGTTCCCAATTCACAGATCAAGAAATTTAATATTGCATTATGAAATTTGCATGAGGTTTGGATATATTTAGTAAATATGGCTAATAATTTTTTCACCCACCAGAGATTACTGTGCATACAGCAGCCATTATTGTAGTTTATGGCTTCTCATATATAAGAAACCTTCAGAAACTCTAATGAAAGCCATATTTCTATCATATTATTTTCTTAATATATTGCAACAATATAAAAGAAGCTTTATAATTGAAATGGAAATAAATTAACCTTATTTATGTATTCTTGTCAAAAGTAGACAAATATCTGCTAATAAACAATGATAATCCTAAATTTTCTAAATGTACTACAGAGAAATTGTTTGGAAATATTTTTTGGCTTGAGCAAAATGTATTTATTGAAAATATGTTCTTGTGTATTATGAAAAACGGGATGAAATATCTGATCTATCTTACCAACCACACCTTTACCACATGGTTCTGTTTTATTAAGATAAATATATATTACTTACATTTTAGCGATATTTTAAATTTATGTATAAATATAATAAGTGATTATCTGTTTTATTCTTGCAGAAATAAAGCAAGCAATATTAATATATATAGAATTTCTCTTCTAGGACTTTTTAGATTTAAAAGAGATAATTGGAAAGAAACCTATTTAGGATATATGTTTAAGCAAATAGCCTTAAGAAGCGATGTTTAAATAATCACTGTGTGTTCAATTTTTGGAGGGGAAACGTCAATAAGAAATATTTGTGTTTTCTATCTTAAACACATAGTCCTATTGTTTATAAACAAGCAAAGAAATGGAAGGAAAACCCAGTGCTCTGCCTTTATTAATGGAACTTTTTGTTAAAGGAATCTGAATTTTAAAAAGGTCTGAGTTGTTTTTAATAGAAACTGTAAAAGTGAGACCATATACGTACCAATACACTGGTAGCAGCAGGGGAATAACCTGCAAAATAAAGTTTTCCTGGAGTAAGTGGATTATTGCATGGGTGATCTCATCACTCCAAGTCGGAAACCAAGTTATTCATTGCCTTTTCTGAAAAGACATGAAGAATATATTTCCAATCTGAAGATTCAGTAGAGATATTTTGGTGATTAATGTAGGTATTCATGTATTTTTTCATTCATGCATTCATTTAAATACAGTATATTTATAATTCACTGAATATTTTGGATGAAATATATGATGACTCTAGACTGGAACCTGTGTGGATGAAATTCCTGTATGTTCTTGCATAATATATTAAGAGAAGTCTCTAAAATCACTCCTCCAATATAAGGAGTGTGTAAATATTTTATACTTATGACAGGGAACGACTTACTCATTTTGAATATATAATACACTTAAATATATAACACAGAGTTTGGCCAAGCAAAGATAATAAGCAGACAATTGTAAGTATTAAGTAAATAACAATAATATACATGAATAATTATTTCCTATTTTTAAGATAAAGCACAGTGCATTATAAATAAATTTGTTTAAATAATTTAAATTATCATTTTGCATGTGAAACCATGGGCAGAGAGCAGAGATGCTCCTATCCCTACCTTATTTGCTAGAATTGACTCCATCAGGTACTGTACTGTCCATTCACTCTGGACTTGCATTTATAGCTATCAATTCTGCTAAATCTGCTGGATTTAGCAATATGTTGACTATAAAAGACATTGGTCTTTTTGTGTGAATACCTTCTGTATCTATATTTTCTATTCGGTCTCTTTTTCTCAAAATAGTGAGCAGTGCAGGAAAAAAAGTAGGTGTGATTCATGCAAAGAGGTGAAAAAGAAAAGAAAATATAAATAACACTAAATGCAAACAAGATAATAGTCTTTTGTTATTCAAATAGGCACTTTTGGATTTCTGGCATAGGTTATTCTTGTTTCAGTACAGGCAAGCATGAGGTTTCATATATAATTGAGAAGATTGAGATCGTGCCTAGAAACCTTCTGTTTTATAACAATGGCCTTTGTGTTCAAGTTTGACATTAGAAAAAACCCCTGGGAACATAGACTTTGTTATCTCTATTAGACATTGTCCAAGGAAAATTTCATGGGATAATTGGCTGAGTTGGTTAGGGAAGAGTTCTCAGGTAGAAATTTTGCAGAAAACAATTTTTGTTTATCAAGAAATATTAATATATCTGAATGTGAATTTTCTGTGGATCCAAGAGAACAATAAGTAAAAGAGAGGGCCAAATCCTAGACTCTGACAGATGCCTAGAAAGCAGGTTTTCAACTTGTCCTACTCGTTTTCCTCTAAGAAATTGAGTGATTTTCATTCTCACTAGTGATGGTAAACATAGTATTTGTTTAATGCGCAAATTACCCTTTTTAGTTTCCTTAGCTGCTCAAGCAAACACAATGTTTAATACCGTGGGTCAGCTTAAACGACAAGAATTTATTAGCTCTTGGTTTTGAGGCTAAAGGAAAGAACAAATAAGGCATCATCAAGGAGATGCTTTCTTCCTGAAGACTGGGGATGGCTGCCTGAAGGCCTTGGCCCTTGGCTCCTCAGTCACCTGGAAATGCATGCGGTGGCCTCTCTTGGCTTCTACATTCTACGTGGGTTCCATTGAACTTTAGTTTCTGGCTTTCTGTGGTTTTCTCTGTGGGAATTCCCTAATTAAGGATTCCAGTAATATGATTAGACACATTCTGATTGAGGTGGGCCACAGTTTAACTAAAGTAATCTCATCAAGGTCCTGCTTAAAATCAGTTCATGCCAACAGGAAGGGATCAAGTGTAGTAGCATGTTTTTCTGAAGTACACATAGCTCCAAACCACCACACAGCCCTTATGAAATTGTCCAAAATTTGACATCAAGGGGTCAATTACCATTTATCAAACTGGAGCCAAAGTCCAGCAGAGTGGTCTGTGAACTCTGTGTCATCTCACCTCATCACCTGTGCATCAGGTTTGCTTCTAGTTTTGTTTTGTTTTTTAACCAGTTGGCATCAGTTTCCACATTTGGGAGCCTCTTGAGAGTGTGGTAAGCAGGAGAAGCTAAAACATTTTGACTTGTACTTGGCACCTGGTCCATATAAGGAAGTATTATGGTATCAGTACTTCAGTTTTCACAATAATAGTTTGATTGGATCAGTCAGATCTTGTCAGGAAAGCAGAAATGACTCCAAAGTTCTTAGAAGTGCTACTTATATTTCTGTTCATGATTTCTAGTTTATATTATCTGTGCTCAGGCAACTCACTAGTCATGATATTAAATAACTGAAATAAGTTGATTTTTAGCCCACTATGTGGTCTATTTTGACATGGTTAAAATGCATTTGAAAAAATGTTTATTCTGTACCAGGGGACCATACATTTATATATGTGCTAGTTAGAAAAATTTAAAGAATTATGCTGTTCAATTTCTTGATACCTTTACTGATATTTATTTCATGTTTTATATACTGACTAAATTATATTTAAACCACCAATTAAAATTTTGGATGGTTTAAAAATTTTCCCTTGTGATAATGTAATTTTACGCAGTATATGTTTAGTAGTTGTATACAAGTTTGCAATTATTAGCTCTTCTTATTAAATAGACTCTGACAACTTCCTGAACCCACATATTTACCTACTCAAGAATCTGCATTCCTTCTTGCATCTAGTGTGTTCATATGAGGTGGTATGACAGTTTGAAGTTGAGTGGACCCCAGAAGATCATGTCCTTAGAGCTAATCTATTCCTGTGTGTGCAAACCTATTGTAGGTGGGAGCATTTCATTAAATTACTCTGGTAAAGGACTTTTTTTAGACTGTGTATTAGTCAGCCAAAGGGGTGCTAATGTGAAATACCAAAAATGGGTTGGTCTTTATAAAGGGTATTTATTTGGGGTAGAAGTCCACAGACACCAGGCCCTAAAGCATAAGTTTCTTCTCTCACCACAGTCCATTGTCACGTGTTGGAGCAAGACAGCTGCCGACGTTTGCCAGGGTTCAGGCTTCTTGGGTTCCTCTCTTCCCAGGGCTGTGCTTCTCTCCGGGCTTAGCTCCTGTTTCCTCCACAAGGTCAGCTGTAGACGATCAGGCGAATGGCTCACTTCTCTTCTCCTGGGGCCTTCCTTCCAACATCAAAACTGCTTCTCAAAAACTGCTTCAACTTTGTTCTTTGCCTTGTCTTTTATATTTGATTCCCCACCCACCAAGGGGTGGGGCTCAATGCCCTACTGACATGGCCCAGTCAACGCACCAATCATAACTCAATCATGCCCAGATTAACAGATCAGTTTACAAGCGTGATCCAATTATATTTTTGGAATTCATAATTTCATTAAATTGGCCAACAGGTCCAGACTGTGTGATCCAGTCTTACTGGAATCCTTTATAAACTGGAATGGGTAGAGTCACAGACACAGAAAAACTCCTAGAAGCTGAGAAGGTCACAGATGGAGCAGTCAGAAGCAGAAAACAACAGATCCTAGGGGAGTAGGCAGTGACTGGCAGATGTTGCCACTATGCCCTGCCTTGTGTCAAATCATCCACTGCTGTAGCTCAGGGAACAAGCATCTCCTGATGCATCCTTGATTTGGACACTTTCCTCTCTCTCAAAGCTGTAAGCTTTTAAAATAGTAAATCCCCTTTGCAAAAACCAACCCAGTTCTGGTATATTGACTTGGCAGCATTTAGCAATCTAAAACAGAATGTATTCCCTTATCCTGAAAATGTGTTAACAATCATGAACCATCAGATTGAAGGGACTGAATTTTCTCTCCTTCTGATTGTCTGAATATATATTTATTTTTCCCATATTTCGGTACTTTCAGAAGTATCCTTTATTTTTACTTCTGACACTTAATAGTATGACTGCTCAAACTTCAAAAAAATAGAATTTAACAATATGTTTCCTTTTGTAGCTGAGCGTATTTGCTCATTACAAATTCTATGCTGTTGTTCCATGTACTGTATGAGTAAAATTTATTTTCATTTTAGGGAATATTCCATTATATGAATAGCCCACATTTTATTTATTCATTCATATAATAATGGTTATTTGGTTATTAGGAAAAATAAATTACATATAAATTTTCTGTACATGTTTTGGAAGCCATAAACATTCATTTTTTTGTGTATGAAGAAGAGCAGTTGCTAGATCAAATGTACATGTATGTTCATTCATAGTATGTAGTGGCAAGTCATTTTCCAAGGTGAATGTACCCTTTTACACAATTTCCAAGAACGTGTGTTAATTCTATTTCCACAGTATACATGAAAAAATGAATATTCACATTCTTTAAAACTTCAGCAAATAAGTAATCATGTTTAATATTACTTATATGTTTATCAAGTAATTCAGTATCCTCTTTTATGAAATACTTTTTCAAAACTTTTTTCCATGTTATTGTTGGGATTTTTGTAGGAGGTTTTCATATATTGTATATAAATCTGCTGTCAGATATATTAATATGTCTTATAATCCATTATTTACTTGTTTTTACTCTTTGTTAATGATGCAATTCAATGAAAAGATATACATAATTTTAATTATTCCCAATTTCTTATGTTTTCATTTTCTTTTCAGTGCCTTCAGAAATATATTTAAGAAATTCTTGCCTATGCCAAATCAGGAATAAAATCTCCTATATATTTTTTACTGGATGCTTTGTTTCTTTCTTCTTACTTTCCTCAGTAGGTAAAAAATAATAAAACCTATTGTCAATCTTGTATTGATATTTAGTAATTTTGAGAATTATGCATAAAGTTAACTTTTTTTAATATAATTTTTTTCTGGTATTTTTTAAAACTACATTCATTTGCCTTCTAAATTGCCTTGGTGTCTTATTGTAAATAAGGGTACAAAATATATATTTTGGCCTATGTATGCACTCTCTATTTTGTTCCTTTGTTCTGTTTATACCTGTTCAACCAATACTACATGATCTTAGGTATTGTAGATTCATAGAAGTCTTGAAGTCTTGATATTCTCCAATATTATTCTTATTCAAAATTTTTATAAATATTGTGGATCTCTGAATTTCCACATTTTTGAAATAGCTAAGCTGTAGAAATTAATAAAGCAAAAAATGAAGAAATTCTACTGGCATTTTATTCAGACTGAAATTAATTGCATAGATAATTCAGTAAGAATTGATGTGACATGTTTCTCTCCATGATTTCTTTATACATTTCATTTTAGGTTTTCTGTAATTTTTCCAGCAATATTTTCTAATTTTCTCGAAGAAATATACAATTTTCATTAGATTTACTTCTACATATATGTCAGGGTAATTGCTGTTTTGAACATTATTTTTATCATTTACTGTTTCTTGTAATACATAAAGTATATCTAAGTTCAGAAAGTGATGTCAGTCAAAGGGTGAAATAAGGAGCACCAAGGACTTTTCCTTGTTAAGCAGAGGACAAACCAGCAAAAATTGTTCAAATCAACATCCAGAGACTAATAGTAAAATGGCTTCAGCAATCAATTGCTGATTATTAAAATTTTGGGAGAGGTAGCTGATGTGTCTCAAATGGTTGAGTGCTTGCCTCTCACATGGGGGGTCCCGGGTTTGGTTTCAGTTGCCAATTGAAAAAACATAAACAAACAACAAGCAAAACAAATGAAAAAATCAACTCAGGGAAGCTGATGTGGCTGTTTGGTTGAACACGAGCTTCCCACATACGAGGTACCGGGTTCAATCCCTGTCCCAGTTACCTCCAAAAAAAAAGAAAGTGTGGGTGTATTAGTCAACCAAAGGTGTGCTGATGCAAAGTAACAGAAATCTGTTGGCAATTATAAAGGGTTTACATTTGAGATGAAAGCTTACAGTCACAAGGCCCTAAAGAGTCCAACTCAAGGTACCATACGAGGTACTTTCTCACACAAAGTCATTTGTCACGTGTTTCCTCTTAAGTCTCTGTGGTCCCAGCTCTTCCAATGTTAGTTGTAGGCTGGGATAAGTCTTATCTCTCTCCCAGACTTGTTTTTCTCCTGACTCAGCTATAGCTGTAGGCTATCAGGTTCTCTCTCTTCCAAGGGCCTTTGCTTTATCTATGGAGCTGCCTCTATTCCTCGGTGTTATTCTTCTGTGTATTTACTTCCCAGGGCTCCAGCATTAAAACCTCAAACTCTCTCCTCTGCAGTGTCATTTTCTCTATGAGCACCTGCCCACCAAGGAGGTGGGGACTCAACAACCTACTGGCTGGATCAATGCTTTAATCATAATTTAATCAAGTAAAAATGAAACCTCTGAATTTCATACAATCTAAGGGGAACATACCCAGAGGAATAGAACAGTTTACAAACATAATCCAATATCTATTTTTGGAATTCATAAACAATGCCAAACTGCTAAAGTGGAAGACTCTTAATCTTAAGTATAGAATTTCCACATGATCTGGCAGTCCCATTTCTAAAGGTGTAACCAAGAGAATTAAGATCAGAGACTCTAACAGATATTTGCACACTGATATTCATAGAGCATTATTCACAAGTGCTCTATGGTAGAAATAAGCCAAATATCCATGAACAGATCAATGGATAAACAAAATATGGTATATACCTACAATGGATAATTATGCTGCCAGAATAAGAAAGAAGTTTTTATTCATACTGCAACATAAGCGAAACTTGAAGACAACATGGTGAATAAAATAAGCCAGAAGGAAAATTACAAATATTTTGTGGTCTCAATTATATGAAATAAGCATAATATGCAAATTATAATGTCAAAAACTCAAATACAGTTTACAAGGACCCGACTAGGAAAGAGAAATGAGAAGTTAAGGTTTAGTTGATATGGAGTTTCTATTTTGGATGATGGAAACAATTTGGCAATATATAAAAGTGATGAAGGCTCAAATTTGTGAATGCAATTAACATCATTAAATTGCTCAACTTTACATGTGAAATGGGATAAAAAGGGAAAAATTTAGGTTGTATATGTCACCATAGGGAAAAGAAACATATAGAATTGTACATCAAAAAACAATCCTAATGTAAACAGTTGGCTAAATTTAGTAGCATAATTATAGCAGGAAATTTAATCAATTTTAATGAAAGTACCATGCAAAGATAAAATTTTAACAATAGTGAAAAGAGCGTGTGTGAGAGAGGAAATTATGTACTTTCTGCATGTTTTTTATGTAAACCTACATCTGATCAAAAAAAGTAAAAAAATAAAACTTTTGGGGGACTGATATGAGATAATTAGAATAAACACATTTATGGAGTCAGAAGTTAGATTACAGTTTACCAAGGACTAAGTTAGATGTAGGGAATGGGGAGTTAATACCTAATTTGTGCAGAATTTCTGTTATGATTTATGGAACTTTTTAGTATTGGAAGGTGGTGATGGTAGCACAACATTGTGAATGTATAACACCACTGAATTATGTTTTTATATGTGGTTAAAAGCAGAAATTTTAGATTGTATATATGTTACCTGAATAACAATTTCTAAAATGCCATAATAATGTATAACATAGAGTGAACCCTAATGTAAGCTAGGACAAAAATTACAGTATAATAATATTGTAATATTTATTGTAGCATAGATATCACACTAATGCAAAAATGTTAATAGTAGGGAAGAAAACATTTTTGTTTGGGGATATGGGAGATCTGGGTTGTTGGTTTTTGGGCATGATTTTTACCTAAACCTACAATCCTGCTAATATAAATAATAAACAAAACAAACAAATATATAAATTGAGAGGGATTTGTGTCATGTAAATATAATCATGCTCTCCCCACTATAATGTATATTGCCAGTCTGCAATTTGGCAGCCCAAATTCTCAGTGTGGGTATTTGCTTCCAGTGTGTGCTCAGTGGACCTTTACACAACAAATTGTGTTTGACTGTTTTGATCTATCTGGGGTTACCTGAATTACTTAATACAAGATGCTTGCCTTTAAAATATATAACTTGGAACATTCTCAAGAAAGGAAAGAAGCTATATGGAGTGAATTACTAAAACTAATACATATAGAAAAGAGAAATGAAAAAGCTGTTGATGCCTGGGGAAATAGACTGGAGATTGGGCAAACTATGACATGACTTAATACTGGAAGAAAATTTAGGGGAGAGTGTGACAAATACTCCCACAAATAGCAGAGTATCTAAAAAGCCACTAACAATTCTGAGGATCCATCTTGAGAAATATCTGTGAAGAACTTGAACTTTCTCCTCTGGAGAAAGGAGCAAGAACTAAAAGAAACTTGGAGAAGAACATTTTTAAAATAGAGGTTATCAGTAAAGAGACAGAAATTATAGAATGGAACTAACTACAAATTCTGAAGCTGAAAAATATAATAAGTGATAAGAAAGTTTCACTAGAATGGTTCAAAAGCATATTTGAGCAGACAGAAGAATCAACAAATTAGAATATAGGTCATTTAAATAATCCTATCTGATTCTTCCTTTTTATTTTTTATGATTTTTCATCTTATTACTTATTTTTCCTGTTTTTTACGGTTCCTTTTCCATCTTTTTATTATTGTTTATCTCTTCTTTCTTTCCTTTTTATTGTTTTTTTAAACAAATCAATTTTATTGATACATATTAAAAAACATAAATCCACCCAAAGTGTACACGCAATGGGATTCAGGATAATCATAGTTGTGCATTCACTTCAGTCATTTTAGAGCATTTTCATTATTCAAAATTAATAATTAAAATAACCAAAAAAACAATCACCACTCAATCTCTATCTGCTTCCCTGCCATTCATAGTTGCTATTCTGTTTCCATCTTCTTAGTTTATTTGTATTTAAATTTTGTAAAGATCTTATATATGCAATATCAAACATATTAGCATTAATATGAGGTTCCACTGTGTTAAACAATTCTTTGTTTTATTTTTAAACTTTCCTTCTAGTAATATAAATGACCTTAGACTTAAACTTTTAACCAATGTCATACCCACCCACTAGCTCTGTTAGTTATAAACACGATGATGTGTTTTCACCATTTCTATTCATTTCCAAAGATTTACCAACAACATTTTTACAAATTCTTCACAGATTAATCATCAGAATTCCATTCTTCACCCTCATTCAATTTCCTGGTGACCTATATTCTAATTATTAAACCCAAGATTTTATACAAAACTTTATTTCTTAATAGCACAATCATACAGTATTTGCCATTTTGTGTGTGACTTGCTTCACTAAACATAAAGTGTTGATGTTCAGGAACTGGGTCCATGAAAATGGTGCTGCGGATGAGAAAAGATGAGACAGAGACAAGAGATAGCCAGGGTCAGGGGACCCTCAATCCAAAAGAAGAAGAGTGCTGCTGCATAAAACACCGTGGCTTTTATTTAGCTTTAGAACAAAGAAAATATGTGTGTGCATGTGCAAGGATAATAGATACGTGACAGTTTACATGTTACTAAAGTCAGCAAGTTTTAGTGTTAATGGTTCAGTTTTCTTTACATTCATGCACATAAGAGACCTTGTTAATCATTATCTGGCATATATTAAATATACTCTTAGAAGCACAGAATGCTTCTCCACCAGGCTACTACCAGATTGTATCTTAGTGTCTTAAGACTAGAGACACCTGTCCCATACATAACAAGGCAGCCTGCTTTCTCTCAGTAGTCATGGCCTTTTATTGAACTCCTTCATTGCCCCCTTTTTTATTAATTAATTATTTCAGTGAAGACTATAGGAACCATTATATAAGATGATACAAGGTGACTTCCTGTCACACTTGTCTTCTTCATAGGCTCTTGTGACTGTGTCTGTCCTCGGTTGTTCTCCTCTGAGAATCTTACCTGTCATTGACTACCAGTCTAGTTTTTGAGCTCTTACACAGAAGGCAATTTCATTTATATTTTATACTTCTTCAGGTTCCTTATGTGTATACTTTTATGCAGATAATTAGTATTAAAATCAAGGGGTTGTTAGTAAACTACTTTCTACCACAAATAATGTAAAATTAGTTTTTCATGGCTAAGTTTCTTAACATAAATGCATTTATCTGATATGAGTTTTCATTTTCTCTATGAATATGTTATTACTCTACCCTTGAAAATACAAACAATTTAAACACATAAAACAATAATTCCTAATCCAATCCAAAATGATATTTGAACTGTTTTTTGTTTTCACCAGTGAAACAGATTGATAGTATTTTAATTTTCAGACAATTCATTCCAAAATTCTGCACCAGGGGTTTCTTTCAATTCATTTTGAGACATGCTCAATGCTTTATTTTGCAATTCTAAAATATCTAAAGAAATATTATGCTTATATCAAATCAAATGATTTTTTACTTCTTCCCAATCATGCTCACTATTATTATAAGGCAAAGGAGTAATACAAAAAGAACTTTCATTCCAATCACATTTAAGAGCTCTTAACAAGTTTAAACTATAGATTTGATTGCCCAAATGTATAATAGTTGTTTCAAGATCATTCACAGGATTATTCGGTTCCATATCAATGTGAGACTGACTATGCCACATCTCACTTGCATTTTTATGTCAATCCTTAACATATTGTTGAGTCTGGACTCTTTGATGCAGGTCTGTGCCAGCGACAGCTGCAGCAGTTATGATGCCAATCAGTCCCAAAATCCCTGCTATTAAAAGTCCAATCAGTCTTTTAGTTCTTTTCAAATAATGGTACAGGAAATGTCAGAGCAACTGGGATTCTGGAGACTGCTGCCAATGTCTGGTCACCCAAACCGGTAACCATAGTCCTTTTCTTCTTCTTGCTATAATTAATACAATGTGAAACCACCATGTCCATAGTATAAGTTTTGGCAGCATCTTCAACTCTAGGCTTGATTGTTCTGGAGGGTATCCACTGCTGTTCTCCTGTTTCTGTAATGATAAGAACAAAACCTCAGCCCCAAATTTTTACCTCTCTTTTTTCCCATTTATTGGTTGTTTCATTTTTCCAATATATTGGTTGTCCACATGTTTCATTTTCATTCTTTTTGTTACCCTCCCATTGTCTTTCTGCTGCTGTGGCATTAGAAATTTGTTTTCTCTTAAGAAAATTTAAAATAAGCAATGCTTTAGATAGTTTGTCTTTAGGAGATTCTCCTCTGTCTCCCCCTTTTTGTTTTTGCAACATTAATTTTAGTAAGTAATTACATTTTTCTACAATAGTTTGACCCTTGGAATTATTTGCTTGGGTAAGAGAATGTTGGAGATGTTTATAGAGTTGTGTTGAGTGTTTTTGAGGTGGCTGCAATGAGCGTAAATGCATGCTTGTGGGAAGGCAGAATGAGTAAGGCGTAAAGACTTAAAGACATAATATCAACACATGATGGGTGCATTGAACACTTCTGAAGGCAGGAACTTTTATTGATATTTACTTAATGTATTTTTGTTAATAATTGAAAGAATACAAAATAAGTGAAGGTTTGTTTATAAACAAGGGTTTAACTGTTATATTACAATCTTTTATAGTATGTATACATACATTCACATGCTTACCAAACCAAGGGACCCACTGATATACTTGGCTTATTATTGGCTAGAGTCCTGGATAGATACATATAAAAATACATATTTATTTTAATAAGCTTATACTGAAAATTAGAGTGAGAAACATGAATAACATAATCAATTAAAATATTAAGTTAATATTGAACAAAGTTACAGAATGATAGATAAATAGAGCAGTTTTATATATACGTACTTACCAATATTTAGCTTTTAGCTGGGAAGTGTTGAATTAGCAACTGATACTAGAGTTTTGGTTGACTGTGTTTAGGATTAATGAATTTGATGCTACAGATGCCAACTTGTGAATATTTTGCTAATTCCTGAGGAAGGGTCCAGCCTCCCCAGGAAGGAACACAACACTCCTTGGGCAATATATTTTAAGGTTTATGCATCAGTCCCTGGGAGAGTGGCCAGCTCCTCCAGGGAGGAATACAACACCTTTTGAAATGTACTTTATCTTTTTTAATTTGTTACAAAACATCCTTGATGTGCTTACTATTTTACTTTCCATTATTTTTCCTGAAATATGAAAAATGTTAAGATTTACATACACATGTAATAAAATACATTTATGTGTAACATACAAGTTATTAAATTACTTAAGTATTCAATGTCATGCATTAAAGTTTTGACTAGTATTTAAGTATGTTATACATAATTCATAACTACAGTAGATTATATAACAACAAAAAATAAGACTTTTAACCAGCAGACATCCAATGAATAAACTTTTATTTTTTTGCATTTAAGATTTTTAGTAGCATGATTAGAATGACCCTAATTTCTTTATGTTGTATAGTTTGAGGCATAGGTAAAAACAAATTATTATTTCCTATTTGGGCTGTGGGACATTACATTAACTTGTAATTTTAATACCTGCATTGGTTTTGTTGTTAACATTATAATTAGAATTGGGGATGTAGCTCACAATGTTGAGTATAAATTTAATTTATTGTTGGCTATTTTACAGAAAGGGGAATGTGGGCTGGCTTGACTTGTTTAAGAAGATTAATTTTTGTAACCAACCGGTAATATGTGGGACAGCTGCACATTGCAGTGGTGTTATTCTAATTTGCTATAATTTGCTGTTATGCACTACCCCTGGCAGATGGTAATGGCTACTTTCTTTTTGTAATTATAGACTTGTTTTTTTTTGTTTTTATTTTTTAGCAGAGGTGGGATAACTCAGATAAACTTAAGTTAAAGCATCTGCCTCTTGATTTTTAGACAGAGAGGTAGTTTTTGTGACACATATTATTATTATATTTTAAAATAATTAAAATTATGATTAATAACATTATACTTTTATTTAATATTATACTGAAACATTATTAAATTTTCAGGAATTTTATACACTTTTAAAGTATTCATATGAAAACTTTTTATTCATACACCTTTAATTGTCATAAGTTTAGAAAAGTTCTTTAAATAGTACAACAGTTTTAAATACTTCCTTCAACTTATAACATATCACATGAGCTTAACTATTTTTAGTATTTTATCTTTTTCTAGGTAACAGGCCAAATCAATTGTAATAGTTTGAAATAAAAAGCTACTTTTTGAGAAAGCAGATTTAAACATTTTGTTCTTTTAAAAATGATAAAACTTGTTTCTTCAAGGAAATGATAAGGTTAAAGTATAAGAAGCTACTTTGATAAAACAGACTTTCTTGTTTGCATACTGATTATCCAGGAGAAAAATTCTGTGTAAACTTTTACTTAAACAGATTATTGACTTGAGAAACTTTGAGAAAGAATAATAATTTAACTTTGTTTTAATAACTAGTCATTTTATCTCAGGACAAAATTACTTTCTTTTCTTTAATAATAAAAGCACATTCTGTATACCTTCCATACTTGTTACCACAATTATTTTGGAAACAGTTTACAAGCGAACTTCTGACAACATACAATTACCATCAACATTAAACAAACTTGTTAGAATAATGATTTAATTTGATCATAATTATTTTTATTACTTTAAATTAATACCCATAATTAGTTATTAATATAAGCACTTATTCAATATTTGGCCATTTGAATAGAGCTTTTATAATAATTTTCATTTATCAATTTAATATTACCATCCGGAGGTATCAAAATATTGACTGACACTGAACAAACAGACAAACATAAAACAAGTTACAACACATCAATAGAAACATACATCTTTGATTTTACTGCTTTTGAGAATTTTTCTGGAAACTGTATTGCTAAGATTTCTTACTTTTCCAGTTTTTCAATTTTATTAGCCTCTATCATCCCACAGCCTTATCATTATGTAGGCAATAGGAGGTTAGCAAAGTTGCTGCTGGAATGTTTTCTTTATTTTAGTTAACTCTTTGGTAGAATAGTGATGTCCCTGCAACTAATGCTAGATCTTTCTAATATTAATCTTATTAAATTTTTGGAATAGTCCCTTTTGCTCCTTACTTGTTTAGACAGACTTTATTTTGTTCCTCAAGTATTAATTTTTTGGTAGTGGCAAAGTCCAAGCCTGCACTTCTTTAGGTGGCCGAGCATAAGTTTTCTGAGAATTTGTGGGGGCAAAATTAACATTAATCCATTGTGAATTTCAAACAGGTGGTGCTGTTGGAGAGGGCAGCTTTTTACAATCCTTTTGATAATGACCAGCCTTTCCACAGTTAAAACAGGTTTTGCGACCTGAAGAAAGAGCAAAGCTTCAGGATCACCTGCTTTACTTGCTTGTGCTATGCTTTTCATGAGTGCTGTCTGTGGTAAACGAATTTTCACAGATGCTTTAGGAGTACTTAAAAACGGCTCAAAAAAGTTGTTTAGGGAACTTGACTGAGGGTTAAATGCTGGGGCAAATGGTGGGTTAAGGGAAGTCTCCACAGCTGGAGCTGAAGGGCTATTAATAGCTTGAAAAGTGCCATAGGGACCCCTTGTGGTAACCATGGCAACACAAGCCTCTATAGGAGACTCTGGATAGTCACTTTCAGAACATTCATTGTCATACAGATGTAAATTGGCCTCAAGCAGATCAGGGACAGAATCCTCTGCCTCCCCATTTTTGGAGGGCTTTCTAGATTCTGTTTGAAGAGGCTTAAGGGCCAGAGTAATAAGATGTTTAGCTATATCAGAAAAGTGAGGAATATTCAAATAAGCTCCGCATTGGTATAATAAGTCTCTTCCCCTTAAATTTTCTGACTTATTAATGAGACTGCCATTCTTATGATATCTAGAATGGCATTCATTGGCCCAGTGTAACCCCTTCTGTCATATTGGACACACACAAGTTGATATTGATCTATTATTGCTGCTAGATGGAGCTCTCACACTAGTTTTGGCTTGGCAATCTTTTGGAGTGGATGGCATAATG
>JAQZBX010059297.1:0-17539 GCA_029593785.1 Cabassous unicinctus | reverse complement strand
TATCATTGAAGTGATACTGAACAACAGATATTGTAGTGTCTTCTAATATGTACTTTACTAATAACCAAAATCTCATAATGATCAAAATGATCATTATTAAGAAAATGGATAAACAGCTAATGAATATTCACTTATTGCCATGTACTAGTCCAAATGCTTTCCACATTCCATGGTGTCACATCCTCAACAGACTTATGAGGGTGGACACCACTGATAACCTCTTTAACAAATAAAGAATCTAGTTCACAAGAGAATTGATGTGAAGAGCTGAAAATGACTCACATAGCTCACCATCCTCCGTGCTGGTCTTTGGCTAGTAAATAGTACTCAATAACTTTATATTGACTGTTGTTGTCAGTGTGAGGCACAAAGGAAGAGTCAGACAAGTTGATGCATATGAAGCAGAGGGCTGCAGCTCACTCAGGCAAAACAGCCCTGAGATCAGTTACCCTTTTTTTAATTCAGTTTATAACAGTGCATAAATTTGCCCCCCCATCTTGCTTTCCCACCGTGTTTCTCTTACTACAGCAAGAACACGGCCTTCTTTGGCAGTTTACCAAGGGGCATAAGTATAAACATTGTTTCTAGCCCTAAATGCCTTAGTCTATCTAATATCTCAGCTTGGTGCATGAGAGCGCTACCTGTTTGTGAGTTCCTAGACAATCTTTCTTGGGAATTCAGAGGGAATTCAGACAATAACATCTGTGTGGTGAGTTCATTTCGCTCTGCCTCCTCCCACTGATATCTGCAGTATGCAGTGTCCTTGGAGACATTTACTAATGTGTCTCTGCCAGCAAGCATGCTTTTTGAATGTTTAACCCTTTATGCTCTGACTCTCAGCATCTTCTCCAACAATTGACATTTTGGACAATTTCAGAAGGAGTGTTTAGTTATTTAGCTCAGTACAAGCCTTGAGATAATAGTCTGACTAGAGAAAATCAACCCAATTCCTCAGAAGAAAAACTGAGGAAACATTTTACAAATATTAAACCAGAAACACCTGGTTTCTGGGATTGAGGTGAAGCCAGATTCTGGGCCTCTGTTTCTCTGCTGTTTGATCTTTAAGAGTCACAAAACTTTCTCCATAGGAATCATCTTATATTAGGAGATTTGCAGTTTTATTTCTGTTTTAATTATTGCCCCATTACTCTTCACCAATTCATTTCTCAGATTCAATATATTAATATTTCTTGATATTTGAAAGTTGTGTTCATGCATAGATTTATTTATGCCCTCTTCTCTATTATCTAGACTCAATTATCATCCAAAAATTACCTCTGGAAAATGTGTATTATAGATGCCAAGAACTGTGCCCCCAAGGAGTTTCCATAATGCCATCTGGTAATGAATATGGAAGCACTTGTTATAAAACATAATGATTCCTCTCAGGATGTCAGTAATTCAAACAAATCTGCCCGTTTTTGCTTACTTGCATTAAACAGGATTGGACCATTCCCAGAAATCCTGACTTCCTAGCCAGCATAAGAAGACAATATTATTGTAAGTATATTTTGTTATTATTTCTTTTTTTCCCTTCTACTTTACCTCACTCAGTGAATCACCCTCGCTTCCTAACTGCATTGTTCACTTATTTCTTGAGAGACACTGCTAATAGAACTATAATAAAAAAATGTAAATAAGGAAGTTATTCACATAAAGAGACCAATGTCTTCTTTTATATTTTTTGTGCTAAAATATTTCCTTCCAGAATTTTTAAGAGAATTGCAAGTACTCATAGTGAGTATATATCATCAGTGGACAGAACCTATGTCAGCAACACAGGCAAAGGCAGGGTGTCTCCAAATGCTGCCCAGGGCTTAAGTATGCAGGATACTAATTTCCATATATGATTAAATGAACTTAGTTATGGGGATTGTGCTCATCTACCAAATAGAAATAATGACTTATGCACAGTACTGCTATTCAAATAATAATTTTACAAATCTTTTAATCTTTTATATTTCAGGTAAAAGTCTAGGATTTTGTAAGAGTACACCATGAAAAAGGCATGTAAGCATTTGTTCATTATTTGTCCCACAGCTTCTAGTCCTGTGTGTGCATATAGCTTACCCAAAATATATTGAAAGATTGAGTTAACTACAAGTAAATTAAAATTAGATGGATGGGTAAATACATTAATGAAGAAATATTCCAATGAAGAAAATACATCTTCCAATTCTTCAGGTTGATAAATGCCTGTTTCCTGCTGTTGCAGAAAAGGCAGCACACAATTTGCATTTACATTTGGAGGAATGAGAGCACCGGGGCATTATTCCAGCCACCCAAGGAAACAGTATTAAGTAGCACAACCCCTGGCTCCTGCCAGTCTGCAGGGAAGGAAAAGGTCTCAATTTTTCAATAATCTTTCCATACTTTTTATAATGACTTTATTTTGTCATATTACTTGGAACAAAACAAAAAGTAATGATCAGTTCCAAGAATCGAGTTTTCTTTTTCTTTTCTATTTATTTGGTAAAAACCAGTAGCACTCTGTACATTTAATATAGAATAAATGTATATGCAAAGGGGGCATTTATTTAATCATATTGTCAGTGATTTATAATTCATATTTGTAATTTTTTCCAATATAGATACCATTCTGAGTACCTTCCATTGAGATGTTTTACAAGTTTAATTTCATAAAGTAGGTATTACTATATATTTTATTGATAAGGAAATTTAGGTTAAAAGATGTGTGACAGTCTCCCCAGTGCTACAAATCAAGCAAATGGCAAAATTGATAAGCAAAATATATCTTTCCCTGGAGGCCAGGGCATTTCAACTCAGCAAAGCTGTCATGTGGAAAATGAAGGTAGGAACCTAAAATTTATTGGTGAATGACCCACAATAAACAATTATCACTCAGTGTTCCAACTGTATGTGAGTGATGGAATTGTGTACTAAATTTGGACATGTTCCTAGTCTTGGTCTGCAAGCTGGTAGAGTGTGGACTCATTTTAAATAAGGTTTCTTCAAGATGTTACTTCATTTAATGTGTGGTCCCTCTAAATAAGGTTGGAGCTTTATTCTGGATTACTAGATTTCTTTATAGATGGGGTGAAAGTAAGATGGAAAGAGAAGCCAGGACAGGCTGCCATGTAGAAAGCCATGTAAGTGAAAAGCCAAAGACAAAAAATGCCTGAAGTCAGACTCAGAAAATCACGTCCTTGCTGGTGCCATGATTTTGGAATTCTCTGAGCCTCAAAATGGTTAGCCAACAAATTCCCATTGCTTATGACAACCAATTTATGGTATTTACTTTGGCAGCCTGGAAAGTAAAACACTGTGAAATTTCTTTGCGTTTCTACAATATGGTAGTAATAGTCTTAATTATTTTTAAGATCTCAACCTACAGAAGGAAGAGGCATAGCTTAGGATAGAACTACTTACAAATATTGAATGAGTCATTTTAACTAAGTCAGTCACATATGCTGTCAATAAGTTATTAAATAATAGTTTGGTATAAAGCAACAAGAACAAAAACTGCATATTGAACAATTTTTGAGGGCCCGTAAATAACAAACACTAGAGAGGAGCAAAATAATCTTATTATAGGAATTTAATCTGACACTGACACTGCATTGGGCAGTTTGCAAAAGTTCTCTATGTTACTGTAATACATTGGTCATGATTTTTAAAAAGGAAGCCAGGAAACAAGAATCTGACATATGAGGTCTCAATAAGTGCTACATTAGCAATGAGAACTTGAAGGTGAAATATAAGTTCTTCATTTGACAAGTATATTCCAGGGTTTCAGGTCATCAAAGAAAATAGGTTTAGCAAACCCAGGACAATATTTAATGTACTTTGGATTTAGTAAGTGTTTAGGATAGGACCCTAAAATTTTTTCTGTGGGGGATAGAAAACTCATGCTAATTATTTACCACTAACAATAGCAATAATCAAAGGTAAGACAATCAAGGAATTAGGTGTGAGTACAATATCCATTAACTCACTCATGATAAATAATCCATATATTTTGCAAATTAAAGAACACAATCTCTTTATGTCACAATGTATTGAAATTCTGAAATATGTTCAGGTTTATTGGCAAACATAGTGCTATTTACACAATACAAAGACTCAAAATACTTCATCTTAGTCTCTTTATGATGTTATTAAATAATAAATACTGACTTCTACAAACAATATCTACTTATACTAATTTCAAGAAAATATGTTAAAGCCATTATTACTATTTTCTAGAACCATGGTGATTAAAGAGAGTTAAAAATTGCATGAATCATTCAATCAATGCATTGTATTTTCAGTAGGGTCATTATTCCTTGGCAAATTTTAGTCCCTAAAATATTGTAATATATAATAATGATAAGAAAAGACTTGCAGTTAAAAATTCAAGGAGTACAGTTTGAAATTTAAGGAAACAAAAAGTCAAGCAGATGGGAAGCAGGTGTGGCTAAATGGATAGAGCTCCTGTTTACCATATGGGAGGCCCCGGGTTCACTTCCCGGGGCCTCCTTGTGATGCCACGCCAGCCGACCCGCATGGCGTGGTAGGCTGATGCAGCAAAACCTCACAGCAGGAAGCGGGTGTGGCTCAATCGATAGAGTCTGCGTTTACCATCCGGGAGGCCCCAGGTTTGCTTCCCGGGGCCTCCTTGTGAGAGCAGGCCGGCCCGCACAGCATGATGGCCTGATGCAGCAGGACCTCACAGCAAGGGGGAGATAAGCAGACATGGAAGAAACACACAACGAATGGACACAGTAAAACACAAGCAGCAAGGGCAGGATAAATAAATAAATCTTAAAAAAAAAAAAAAGTCAAGCAGAATTATACCTTCTGCAATCACTACCCTCAATGAATGTGTTTTAAGGATTGTTTTATTTCTAGATATCTTCTATTTGAAATATTTTTTAAATATTAAATTAATAAGAAAGGAATTATTGGGGATATTTATTGGATCATTTTGTCTGGATTTTTCAACTATGTCATGCATTTTGATTAAGATGATCTTAGGTATTTTAAAACAAAATGGAGAATCTCTAAGTCATGTACCGAAGTTCCACCAATTTTAAGTTACATGAGGTAATTTGTAAAACATATTGCAAAATAGGCACTAATGGACATTAGAAAATTATTCATTAGACTGTGGCCATTAATTTCATTTTCATTTTTATAATATATGTTATATAATATGGATCTTTGTGACTTGCCAAAATTATGTCAGATATGGATGGCATCAACAAAAGGGAAAAGAATCATACATGAGTGAAGTTTCAGAAGAAAAAGGGAATATAGGGAGACAGAGATAGTAGATTGAATGAAAACAGAATAAAGAAGATGAAGAAGAAGATAGGGAGGAAAAGAAGGTAAAGGAGCAGAATCCCAAATTAAGAAGATGGAATGTAACAAGAATGCAATTTGGAAGTGACTCCTGACAAATGACACCTTAGGTCCTGTGGCATTTTGGCATTGTTTATGAATTTCAAACATAGATGGTAGATTATGTTTGTAAACTTGTCTGTAGCTTGGCACAATTAAATTATCATTAGGGCTTTGATTAATCAGTAGAGAAAACTATAGGGCAGAGAAGAGAGTTGGAGTTTTGAGCTGTAGCCCTGGGGAGTAAGCACACAGAGAAGCTTGGTCATGATGAAGGAGAGTAGGCCCTGGGAAGAGAGATGAGCCATTCACCTGATAGTTTGCAGCTGCAGAGACCAGAGCCCTGAACTGCTGAACCCTGAGAGAAATGAGTCCCAGGAAAGGGATGAGATTTATGCCAGCCTAAAGCTGATATTGGAAGAAGCTGGGACCACAGAACCCTCAGAGGAAGAGGGAGGCTAAACCCTTGTGGATATCGGCAGCCATCTTGTTACAACATGTGGCAACAGGCTTTGGTGAGGGAAGTAACTTACCCTTTATGGCCTGGTAGATGTAGGCTTCTATCCCAAATAAATACCCTTTATAAAAACCAACTGAATTCTGGTATTTTGCATCAGCACCCCTTTGGCTGACTAATACAGGTCCTCATGCCTTTTTAATGGAATATTAAAGGGTCTTTAATAATATAGAGGACAACCTTGATAGGGCAGAGATGTGGCACCAAGGGAAGAAATCCTGGTAGTGTTAACAGATCTTCCAAAAGCTGAAAATGGTGTGGGGGTGAAAGCCACTTGAAATTCTGATAAAGTTGTTATTGAAATGAGATGATTAGATGCTGTCAAAGAGTCACATTGTTAAATTTCATAAAAATACTGAGATTGATGGAAAATACACTCTTTGGAAAGGGCTAGTGAATAGAAATAGGAAGAAAGTAAGTTATAAAATTAATGGATCAGCATTTTAGAAATGAACCTTTTATACAGTGGGAACTGAGTTCATGAAAATTTAAGGAGTGCATGGAGAAGGCTGAAAAATAAAACATAGAATTTAATAGGAAATATTGGCATCAATGAAACAGGAGAGAGAAGGATGACTGGGGCATTCAAATTAGTCTTAGATATGGAAGGTTTCATGGACCATAAGACTATGGATAATATGGATGAAAATACTCAGGAATTATATTATATTGAGATTCATGTCTTATTATGACAAAATCTCTTAAGATTTTTAAATAGATACACAGGTATGTTAATGTAGTGAAAATGCTGGTGAAACAAATATTTTCACTCCTGGATTGGTTAAATTATAGATTAAAATAGGTTGTTCTGAATTGAGGTCATTGCATACTGTTGAGCAAGGCTGGGAAATATAAAAATATCGAGCAATATAGAAAATAGTTTTGAATAATTCTATGGTCCACTTATTACTCAAGATGTAGGAAATAAATGGAGGGACATTTCAGCTCTGAATCACTGTGATTTAAAAGAGACTCTTACAGTACTTGGCAGCTTGGATGTCAAGACTGGGGAATGGACAAGGGACTAAAGTAGACTTGTAATTTTTCAAGAATATAGTTATTATTATTCTAGCAATGGAAAAACTCTTATCATTAATATAAAGGCTGTGGCCACCAGAGGTTCTGACAAATGGGAACGAGAAGAATAGGTGTAATGTAGGAACATTTTTGGGACATTGAAATTGTCCTGCAAGACATTTGCAGTGATGGATATAGGCCATTGGATATTTTGTCATAACCTACAAAATTGTGTGGGACAGAGTGTAAACTATAATATAAACTGTATTTCATGGTTAGTAGCAATGCTTCATTATGTGTTCACCAATTGTAACAAATGTATCACACCAACAAAGGATGTTGTTAATTTTGGAAAGTGTGAGAGGGGGAAGGAGTTGTATATATGGGAATCACTTCTATTTTTTATGTAACATTTATGTAATCTAAAGTCTCTTTAAAAATAAAAAATAATTTTAAAGATTAAAAAAATAGAAATGTATCAATATACTTGAATAAAAGGGGGCATAGCATATTCTAGAAAAAAGAAAGAAAGATCAGCCTGAGTAAGTGGCAAAATTGTGAAGCAAAGTAGGATGGGGAGCACTGGAGGAGGAAATGTTCCATGAGGCACTATGCCATCTGTGTTCTATTCTATAGTCCCTCCTTTCTTGAATCCTCTAAACTATACTCTTAGAAAGAAGCAGATAGAGGAGGTTGTAAAGAAAGTTGTGAGGAGAACGTTTTATTCAGGAAAATAATAGAATAGCTATTTCAAGGAACTCTAATTTGAATGAGATGAGTTGAAAATGTCTCAAAGTTAAACTTCTTGCCTATTTAAGATTTTAAGAGATATGACATGGATTTTCACGGACAGTCATTGCATTATGTATCAGCATAGTAAGAAAACAATTGTATTTTGTTTTGAGATTTTCCCCTTCAAAAAATGAACATTCTCTGGTACATTACACATCACTGCAAAAATTTTTGTCTTTTGCCAAGTAATTCTGTGCCCATTTATCCTTCTTTAAACTTAGAGTCCTAGAAAATACAAAGAAGACATTCACTTTCTTTTATCTTTTTGTGCCCTTATAAGAGTCAGAGAGAATCCATCATTCATCATTTAGTTAAAATAATCCAAATATATATATGTAAACATCACAAAAGTGGTAATAAAATTATATTAAATTTATAATAAAGATTTAGTGTTAATAAAATGTTTCTGAGGAAGGTGTGGTTGGTAATTGAAGTCAAAGATATTTCCCTATATTTCATTACATGGAAGATCAAATTTTAAATAAGAATTACTTTTGCTCAATGTGAAGAAAAATATTTACAAAATTTTAAATCAGTAAAATCTTTAGAAAGTTTAGGAGTAAAACTTTGTTGGCAGGTTTTAAATTTTCCATACAAAAAATACTAAAGTGAGGTAAATATTTCCTATTTCCAACTTATGATATGTTAAGATAATGAAACAATGAAATTATGTATTTACATTGTGTCTTTTTATATGTGTCTCATATATTTGGACCTATAACCCCAAGAGTAACCAGGAGCAGTAATGGCTTTCTCAGTAATGGCTGAGAAATATTTTGCCATTTTTGATAAACAAATTTCCAAAACATATATTTTTTTACATATATACACTGTGATATTACAGTTCAGTTTTGTAAATTGGAGCCATGATTGTCACTCATTAAAGTCAGCACAACCTCTTCTGCTACTTTCAAGACTGTTTCTACCACAAGGCACTGATACATTGTTAGTTAATTAATTATAATACTTTTAAATTATGATATTGTCTGCACAATTTTTTTATATACCATTCAAATTAAAGTCATCCATAGTATGTTCCATCATGTATATGTATGAACATTCATACATTACCTATATATCAGTAATTGTAGAAATGTATTGTTGTTAAAATGGAAAATTTTAGGTGATATAAATATTACTAGAATAAAAATTAAAAACAAGAACAGCAAAGTAGTGCTGTATGACTCAATGAATCCTAATGAAAATGATGGACTACAGTTAATAGTATAATTATAATAATATATTTTCATCTGTAGTAACATATGTACCACAGTAATGCAGGTGTAAATAATAGGGGAGTGTATGAGAATTCTACATTTTCTGCATGTTTTTTCTGTAATCCTCCAACTTCTGTAATTAAAAAAAAAGACATGAGCAGATACCATATACATACAATATATATATATACATATACATATATATATATATAGTCTGAATAAAATGTAACTGAGGATGGTGTGGTTGGTAATTGAAGTCATTATAGATATATAAATGGTAATGTGTAAATTATCATAATGTACAATTTAATTTGGACACCAATGCTTTAAAGAAAGTTGTGATCATTTCCTTTAGAATTTAGAGAGCTCATTTTGAAATATTAATTCAAATATTGGCATAACATTGTACACACATAATTGTATAGCATGGCAATATATGTAGCAATTATTAAAAGAAAATGGAGAAAGGAAATAATACCACCCTATTTAAACAGTTTAAGATACGGCTCACTACAACACATAGAACACCATAAAAAGTTAGTCTTAATATAAGATTTGAGTACTAATTTACTAACTTGCCTAAATTGACATTCATATGACACTGTACACTAAATGTGCAAAATATATTTTCTTTCCAAATAAACAATGGTAATTTACTAAATTATACCATATTCTGGGCTACAAGGGAGTCTGCACAAAGTTCAAAATGCTGAAACTGTAGAGTATGTGCTCTTTGACCTCAGGTATGAGAGTAGAGGGATATTGAAATCTCTGAGTCTAACTCTTCATGTCTATTTCTCCCAGCCATTCTATCAGTTTGCTTTATGTCTTTTGAAGCTCTTCTGCTTTTTTTTTTGTTAATGCTGTGTACTTTAATGTCATCTTCATTAATTGACTCTTTTATCAATATGACGTAACATCCTTTATGTCTGCTGTTTGCTCCAACTTCTACATTTTCTGTTATTAATATATCCAATACACCTCTTAAAAGTTTGTGTTAGCATATATATCTTCACATATCCTTTTAAATTTAACCTATTTGGGTCTTTAGAGTAAAATGAATTTCCTGAAAGCAGCAAAGAATAGGGGCTAACTTTTTAATCCCATCACAGATTCCCTGCCTTTTAATTGTGGTGTTTTACTATTTAAATAAATTGTAATTACTGACTTTTTAAATGTTAAATATATTATATGAGTTTTTTTTCTTTTTGTTCCCTCTATTTTTTCTTTTCTATTTCCTCTTTTTCAGGCTTCATTTGGATTATCCTCTTACTGGTTTTTAGCTACATATATATATATAATTTTATAAAGTTGATTTTTGATATAGAGTTTATATTATACGTATTTAGTTCCTCTCAGTATAACTTCATATGATAATATCACCTTTTTTCATAGATTTTTTAAAATATTTTTTTAAATTTTAAAGATACTTAAATTACACAAATATTATGCAAAAAAATAGGGATTCCCATAGTGCCCACTCCCCACACCTCCCACTCCCTCCCACATAAATAACATCCTTCATTGGTATGGCACATTTATTGCAATTGAAAAATGCATCCTGGGGCATTGTCATTGAGCATGGACCATAGTTCACATTGTAGTCTACACTCTCTCCCACACAGTTCTGCAGGCTATGGGAAGATATATAATGACATATATATCTGTCATTGCAATGCCATTCAGGATGATTCCCAAGTCCCCAAAAAAACCCCACATTACATCTGCCTTTCTGTCTCCCTGCCCTCAGAGCCTCCAGTGGCCACTGCTTCTACATCAATGTTGTAATTTCTTCCATTGCTAGAATCACAAGTCTATAGTAGAATATCAGTAATTCCACTCTAGTCTATAGTTCATTCCCCAACACTGAGGATTCTGGGATGGAGATGTCCACTCCATCTCTAATTGAGAGGGGCTTCGATCCCATACAGCCGATGGATGGGACTCTTTTGTGTGCAGTTGTAGGTTCTGTTATTTCCTTGGTATGATGGTTGTCAATCTTCACCTCCTTGTTAGCTGTCCTGGGTGAGTCCAAAGAACTGGAGAGTAGGTGTTGCAACTCTGCTGAGGCTCAGGGCCCAGCTGGCACATGGGCAGCCCAAAGATTCAAGTCTCTTTGATGTACACCTACAAACTCCAACACCAATTATAGGTTCAAATAGAAGGGACAGATGAGGCATGTGTAGGGAAGCCATAACTGAGCCCAAATTTATCACTCTCAGGAGCACAAACTCCAAAATAAGGCCCACTGGCAAGGCACCAAACTCTGGAGCTATCTGCCCTAACCATAGGACCTTGGTATCTCCAGAGCCCTCAGGAGCCCCACTATTTGAGGTAGTATCCACTTGCCAGTCTATGGGATCCTGCTGAGATATTCAAAAGTGTTACCTCTGGGATGACCTCCCAACGCACTTTGACTTCTCTTAGCCATATAAACTCATTTGTCTTTACCTTTCCCCCCTTTTATTTGAAGTCTTTTTCCGGTTACATTTTGAATTGGTGCTTGGTAGTAATCCTACGGGACCAGGGAGGCTTATTCCTGGAAGTCATGTCCCACACTGGGAGGAAGGTAATGCATTTATATGCTGAGTTTGGCTTAGAGAGAGGCCACATTTGAGCAACAAAGTGGCTCTCAGGGGGCAACTCTTAGGCACCCCACAATACTAATTAAGCTTTAATTTCAAGAACAATGGCTCACAAGCATAGTCATCAATATCAAGGGCCCATCGATGGACCATCCTCCTTTGTCATTCATTTCCCTTGCACTTGGGGAACAGTTGCTGCTACATTAGAGAATGTAAGAGAACCCTCCAGGATGGGAATTCAATATTCTCTTGCTTATTTTGTGACTCTCCACCCATTGTGACAACGTCTCATGAACATTTGAATGCATTTATATACCTTATATGTATGTCCAGGTGAACTTCCTCCCCTGTATGCCCCATCACTGATACCCCACACCAATGATCCTCCACTGCCCCAGTTGTAACCCTTCTGTGATCTAAAGTTTCTTCAAAAATGAAGAAAATAAAATAGCCAAATACAATTAATAGGAGAATGAAATAATAATGGCAGGTTTGAATATAAGAAATAAAATACATAAAAATTTAAAAAATAAAAATAAAATAAATTTAAAAATTGGGATATTAAAAATGAAACATTTAAATTTTTTTGACATTTTGCCTTTCATCTCTGTAATATCTGTTGTTCTGTATGTACAGTGACCTTTTCTTCCTTTTATTCCCCAGTGTCTTACTTTTTTTCATTTTGTTTTCAAAGAAGTTTTAGATCACAGTAAAGTCACATGCAGAATGTAGGGGACCTCCACATACTCAACATCCTCCCCCTTTTTCCCCTTCCTGTATTAATACCTTTTTATATATGGGTAGTACATTTGTTACAACTATAGTACAGTATATACAAATACTGAAACATAGCTACTAATCATGGTCAATGGTTTACATTATGGTTTACATTTTAGAAGACATGCTTTTATAAATTTTGATGATATTTAACATAGCCTGTGCCCATCATTGCAAGATCATATAGAACAGTTCCATTGCCCACTAAATGACCCCTGTTCTATCTAATCTATTCCTTACCCCCCTTGGGGCTCACAGTGACCACCCAGCTTCAGTCCTTGGATGACAAGATTCATAGTTACTTCCAACAACACTGAGGTCTTGACACACTGGTTTGGCCTCCCTTATTAGGAACCACCCATGCTCTCAAGAGACTCACACCCCTCTGTTTGAGAACATATCAGTCCTCCCTAGGATGGGAGTGCAGCTCCTTCCCACTCATTATGTGGTTTTCTACCCAGTGATACAACACATTAAGACAAAATGATCACTTGCACAATCCCTAGAAGCCTGCCCCAGGTGTGCTTTGACCCAAATGTCCCCCATCCAAACCCTAAACCAGTAACCATTCCTTGTCTTCTTGCCATAAAAGTATTCACAATTTTGTACTTTCAACCACATTCCCACCAATCCCCAGTGTTCACGTGGTCCCTCCCACAACTGTCCCCCCAGTTCCATGGACTGTCCAACCCACACTCACAGCTCTACCCACATGTCAAATCTGCATCACACAACCCAATAGTATCACTATCCTCCTGTATATCACTTTAAATATACATGAAAAACAAAATCTGCCATATATTTATTGATATTTTTACAATTTCTGGTGTTCTTCATTCCTTTGTGTAAGTCCATATTTTCAAAACATATCATTATATTTTTCCTTCAAAGATTTCATTTGGCATTTTCACAGTATGGATCTTGTCATGATGAATTATTCCCACTTTTGTGTGGCTTTAATATTCTTTATATTCATTTTTGTAAGTTATTTGTATCAAATATAATTCTATTTTTTCTTTCTGGTACAGGGGCTAGGAATTGAAACCAGTATTTTATATGTGGGAAGTCGGTGTTCAACCATTAAGCCACATTGGCTCCCCTGAGTTGATTTTCTTTGTTTGCTTGTTACTCTCTCCCCTTCTCGAGATGGATCCCTTGTCTGTTTGCTCATTGTCTGCTCACTCTATCTGCTCACTGTGTCTGCTGGTCTTCTTTAGAAGGTATTGGAAACTGAACCCGACACCTCCCCTGTGGGAGGTGGGTGCCCAACCACTTCATCCACAAACTTTCCCTGTTCTATTTGTTTCTAGAAGGCACCAGGAACTGAATCCAGGACCTCACATGTGGGAAGCAGGCACTCAACCACATGAGCCACATCTGTTCCCTCATATGTAATTCTATATACATGATTTATTTAATTTTTAAAGAAACTTTAGATTACATAAATATATAAAAAATATAGGGGATTCCCATATACCCCTCCCCCTCCCCCTCTCATACTTTCCCACATTAATAATATCTTTCATTAGTGTGATACATTTTTTACAATTGCACACATACTGAAGCATTGCTACTAACCATGGACTATATTTTACATTACAGTTTACACTCTGCCCCACACAATTTTATAGATTATGACAAAATGTATGATGGCATGTATCCATCATTACAATGTCATGTAGGACAATTCCAATGTCACAAAAATGCCACCATATTATACCTATTCTTCCCTCTCCCTCCCCTCACAACTTCTGGTGGCCACTGCCTTTATATCAGGGGTTCTTAAGGGGTCTGTGAGCTTGAATTTAAATTTGAAAAAAACACTCTTGTGGGAATGTGTTGGTGCAGGTGTGCTATGTTTCTTAAATAATACACAGTATAGTGTGGACTTAGTAAGGGGTTGGTGATTTTCCCCTGACTGACAAAGGGGTCAAAAAAATGTTAAAAAACCCTGCTTAATATCAATCCCAGTTAGAATTCTGCTGTCAATATTTATCTTTGTTTCTTTGCATGGACTGTACCCCATGTTTCTTGGAAGCTCTCTACTTCTAAAATTCATTAGTAAGACAGTTGTAGAATGGACATTTCCATTTCTGAAGGAAGAAATTGGAAGGAAACTGGTGTCATGAGGCCCAAGCAAGTACAAAACCCAGTAGAGCTAACTTTATTCTTTTCCAAGGTCTGAGGTTTACCTGTGTTTTTTGCTTTGTCCTTTGGGCCTGCTGAAGCAGCAGCCCCACATTTCCCAAGCACTGGAGCAGGGACCTACTCATTTCAAACACTGGGGCATATGCCCCACTGTCTCCAAGTACCTGAGCAGAAGGCCTGCCTTTCCACACACTGGGGCACAAGCTATGGCCTATCCACCTGCTACAAGGAAGGCCTTCTCTCTTAACTCAAGGAAATCTCTTCTTCCCTGACCTCTGCTTCCATGGTTCTCCCTTGAACTCATTTTCCTTTCATTTTGTCCCATCTCTATCTCTTTAATTCCAGGCTGATTATGATTCTGAGGATTGGATTATGTGCCCTATATAGCTATGCTTAAGTCATAATTTGCATTCCTGCAAGTGTGAACCTTTTTGTAAATAGGACCTTGGAGATGTTATATTATTAGTTAAGGTGTGAACTCATTTGTGAATAGGAACTTTAAATATCATATTAATATTGGCCCAAATTGAATCAGTGTGGGTCTTAATCCATATGATTGGAGTCCTTAGGTGCAAAAGAAATTCACTTGAATTCAGGTAGTAAAATTCAGAAATTAATTTAAACAAAAGGATAAGTCACAAGCCAGAACAAGGATGGTGGCAAGTGAGCACCAATATACTACAGAATTTTTTTCCTATTTTAAAGAATTGTTTTTGTAAACTTTATTGATAATATTATTTTCTAAGACATTTTTCTTATTAAATCACATTACATTTTTGCAGCAAAATTACTATTTACTTTTCTTTGAAGGTTTAAATGTTTTTCTTTAACAGATAGATTTTATTGGTACATATTAATAAAGCATAAATCCATCCAAAGTGTACAATCAATGGTATTCCCTGTAATCACAAAATTGTGCATGCATCACTCCAATCATTTTTAGAGCATTTTCATTATTCCAGTAATAATAATAATAATACTAAAAATACCAATCAAACAAAGAAACAAAACTCATCACCTCTCAATCTCTCTCTGTTTCTCCTACCAGACATCACTGCAATTTTATTTTCTTCTCTCTAGTATATTGGTATTTATATTTTGTGAAAACAGTATTACATATGTAATATCACCCATATTTGTGTTTTACCTGAGATTTCGCTATGTTATACAGTCCCATGTCACATTTTTTGTCTTTCCTTCTAGCAATATAAATACCCTTAGATTTTCCCTTTCAGCCACTATCATATCCATATAATAGCTCTGCTAGTCACAAACAGCATGATATACTCTCACCATTTCCATTCCTTTCCAAAGATTTACAAACAACCTTTTAACCATTTCTGCACGGGTTAACAATCAGCTTTCCATTCTCTACCATCCTTCTATTTTCTGTTGACCTATATTTTAATTATTAATTCCATGAATCTACATAATATGTTTAGTTCATAATAGCATAATCATACACTATTTGTCCCTTTGTATCTGGCTTGCTTCACTCAATATCCTCCAGGTTCATCCATGTTGTCATATGCTTCACGACTTCATTTCTTCTTACTGCTGCATAACATTCCATTGTCTGTATACACCACAATTTGTTTATCCATTATTCAGTTGATGAACACCTGGGTTGTTTCCAACTTTTATGAACATCTGTGTGTAGATGTCTAGTTGTGTCACTGCTGTCAGTTCTTCTGGGTATATATGTAACAATGGTATTGCAGGGTCCCATGGTAAGTCTATATTCAACTTCATTAGGAACTGCCAAAGATTACTCGACAGTGGCTGTACCATTCCACATTCCCACCAACAGTGAATAAGTATTCCTATCTCTCCACATCCTCTCCAACATTTACAGTTTTCCAACTTTCTATTTATGGCCAGTCTAATGGTGTGAAATGATATCTCATTGTACTTTTGATTTGCATTTCCCTAGTCTCTAGTGATGTTGAACGTTTTTTCATGTGTTTCTTCAACGTTTGTATTTTCTTCTTTGGATATTGACTTTTCAAGTCATTTGTCCATTTTATATACAGATATTTTGTCTTTTGATTGCTGAGTTGTATGACTTATTTATATATCACAGATATAAAACCCTTATCAGATATGTGATTGCCAAATATTTTCTCCCATTGAGTCAGCTGCCTTTTCAATCTGTTGACAATGTCCTTTGAGCTGGAAAAAAGTTTAACTTTGAGGAGGTCCAATTACTTATTTTTTCTTTTTGTTGCTCATACATGCTTTGGGTATAAGGTTTAAGAAACTACCACCTATAACAAGATCTTTAAGATGTTGTCCTACCTTTTCTTCTAGGATTTTATGGTTGTTACTTTTATATTTAAGTCCTTGATCCATTTTGAGTTAATTTTTGTATAATTTGTGAGAGAGGGATCTTTTAACTTTCTTTTGGATATGGCTATCCAGTTCTTCCAGTACCATTTGTTGAATAGACTCTTCTGGCACAGCTGGATAAACTTAATAGTCTTGTCAAAAATGACTTGATTGTAGATGTGAGGCTCAATTTCTGAGTTTTCATCAGTTCCCTTGGTTAGTCTTTCTATCTTTAGGCCAGTACCATGCTGCTTTTACCACTGTACCTAACTAACATACTTTAAAGTCAGGAGGTGAGAGTACTCCAACTTCGATCTTATTTTAAAGACATATTTTACTATTTAGGGCTGTTACCCTTCCAAATAAATTTGATTTTGGATTTTTAATTTCTACAAATATGACTGTTGGGATTTTTATTGGATTTCATTGAATCTGTAAATTTGTGTAGAATTGACATCTTAACAATATTAAGTCTTCCAATCCATGAACACAGAATGTCCTTCCATTTATTAAAGTATTCTTTGATTTCTGTTCACAATGTTTTGTAGTTTTCTGTATATAGATTCTTTATGTCCTTGGTTAAGTTTATTCCTAAATATGTGACTGTTTTAGTTCTGATTATAAATGGATTTGTTTTTCTGATTTCCTCCTCAAGTTGCACATCAGTAGTATATAGAAACACTATTATTTTTGGCTATTAATCTTGTATCCCACCACTTTGCTGAACTGGTCTATTATTTCTAGTAGCTTTGTTGTAGATTTTTCATGATTATCTGATATAGTATCATTCCATCAATGAATAGTGAAAGCTTTAC
>JAQZBX010059296.1:0-17549 GCA_029593785.1 Cabassous unicinctus | reverse complement strand
TATATATATATATATATATATATATATATAAAATTGGTTGCTCTAAAGTCTGGTAATTCCAATATATGGAATTATATATTTCACAGAGTTTCAGTTACTTCTTTATATTTTGCATGTGTTGCACTTTCTTGTATATTTGAATGTCTCATAATGTTTGGATGAAAATTAAACATTTTTTAAATTGTAAAAAAAAACAAAAAACAAATTAGAAATGTTTCTTGGAAACAAAAAACAGCTCACTATCAACAAAATGATGTTTGCCCTGAAACTCCAAAACAAAAGATATTCAAGATGAAGGGACAGTTACCAAAAAAAAAAAAAAAATAGATTATGTGAAGTTGAAGAAGTCTCCATCCACCTATATAGAGTAGAATCAGAACTTTCCCGATAGCCAAATAAGTGAACAAAAATAGTCTTGGGACTCAAAAGCAATACCAAAGATACACTTTGCTATTGAATCATCACTTTTAAATGTCCAATAATAATAAATTTTGATTTTTCAAATTAAATAGTCTTCATTGCAAGTCAGTGTCTAGTTTATTTTAAATTCTTCATGATTTCCATTGCTTCAGCTGGCCATTTTACTACAGTGATAAATGTAACCTTTTAAGTTGTTTGTATTTCCTTTGGTTGTTTCATTTTAACTTATTCAGGAGAACAGCACTAGGTAAGAGCGATCAACTCAGCTCCAGGGCACAGGGGAGGAATGAGGAAGAAGCCTGGGCAGACCCAGCAGCTACTTGTGCCAGATGCAGTAGCTCACCTATGCCAGACCCAGGGACACATCTGTGCCTGCAGGAGCCTGAGTAGTTAATGGCCCATTGGGCAGGGCCTTGCTCAGGCCTCTCAGGATGTCCTCCAAGCCAGTGAGCAGGTGAGTGACCACACAGTGCTGCTTTGTATGGGGCAGGGTGTCCAGGTCCCTGGGGGTCTCCAGCAGGTTAACCACCTCCTGTATGAAGCCCTGGAAGCAAATGAGACAGAACTCAGCCCCAGAGAACAGATCTGGGGACCGTCATTCTGGGGGAAAAGAGTGGCACTGGATGGTCCCCAGGGGATCTTGCCCCTGGACCCCAGCCCCTAGAAAAACAACCCTGGTTAGAAGCTGCAAGAATGATTTAATGCAGCACCAGGAAAGACCCTTAGTAAGTGCACCTGGCTGTCTGGGAGCCTGTCCTTTACCTGAGTGCCTGCTCTTCAACACACCTGGGAGAGGTAGGCCCTGGGCCAGGGCCCCCCAGACAAAGCTGCCCAGGTCACTCACCTCCAGCCATTCTCACCTGTATGGTTCTTCTGGCTGAGGTTGACTTGAAGTCTCGGTGCAGGTCCAGGACATTGTCAAAGAAGCAGGAGAGCATCTGGGGACAGGGAGAATTTGGGCACCAGAGAGCTGAGCTGTGCAGGGGAGCCTGGGGCACAGAGGCACAGTGTGGCATGCTGTGCAGCTCATTTACCTGCTGGGGCCACTTGCCTGACTCTTGATTCCAGTTGGCAGGGCCCAGGGGGGGAAATGTTCTCTGCAGGGGACAGGACCAAGCTTCACTAGGTGGGAAGATGTGTGTGTGTGTGTGTGTGTGTGTGTGTGTGTGTGTGTGTGTGTACCTTACCAGAGGTGTGGGTCTGGAGTCAGGTGAGCCCATGTACCTGCACAGATGGTGGTCTTGTGGTTATTCAGGGACCCAAGTTTGGGCATCCAGACTCAGTGGCAGAGGCACTTGTGTGTACCATCGGTGTTGACGCAATGGGTGGACTCATGGCACTGATGTGTCCCAGAGCTACACTCATTCACATCTGGGAACACAAAGAAGAGGGTTAGGACACATCCACCAGGGTCAGGCACCCTATCTATGCGCCCTGCACCCTTTTTTCCTGGCTTGGGGTGAATCTCCGTGGTGATTCCACATCCCAGAGAATGTAAGCAGTGGAGATTATGGGAAGTGTGGAGAACCCTGACATGCAAGAGGTGAGCCACTTACACATGCTCAGGTGTAAAAGTGTTAAAACACCTTCATCCCAGCTGGAAATAGGCTGCTGTTGGGGGTCCTCAAAGAGCACTTCTTGGCTCTCAGCTCCTTCCTTGGAACCCCAGATCTTTTCACATCTAGCCTGACACAGCAGGGGACCTCCAGCCTTCTTTCTGCTTGGTTGGTGCAGATGCCATTACATATGGGATCAGCTTATTGAATATGGGAAGGTGGGATCTGAACTCTGAACCTTCACAGATGGTGGTGTTTGGGCCATTGGGGGACCCAGGTACTGTCTCCCAACCAGGTCAGCAGCTGCACTAATAGCTGCCTAAGATGTTAAGTGGGTGGAGCTGTCACTGGCACAGATTTCACTCCAATGTGCATTTATTCACATCTGAGGAAAAAGTCAGAGAGCCAGGCCCTGTCCCTGTCCACCTCAGCCCCTTCCCCAGTTCACCTCACCCACTTCCCATATTCTCTCTACCTGGTGCCCAAGTCCCACTGTTGTTGCAAGTGCTGTCACCTGGTGACCTTCAAATTTATACTCAAAACATCTATGGTGGCCTCTCTGGAGGGTGGGAAAGGCAGGGACCATGGTCTCTGTTTACAGGAGGTGAAATGGAGGCCAGGAGGGAAACCAAGTCAAAGGAGATGAACTTCCTGGCCATGTTTTTTTCCTCTCTCCCCAGCCCTGGCTGAGGTTCCCCTTTTCAGAAATGGAACTGACTCCTCCCTTTATTCTGCTTGCATGCAAGGATGAGGAGGGGGTGAGGTTTTGGGTGGCTGGTCTCAGAGGCAGGGGCTTTGCCAGGAAACCCAGTTCCAGAGAGAACTTGCCACCTCCCTGACCTGTGCAGAGCCCTTCCTGGGAGGTGAGTCCTTGTCCCTTCTCCTCCGGCCTTGTGACCTGTCCAGCTTCCAGGAGCCTCTACCTGTGCACAGCTTCAGGACCTTCAGTTCATGCTGAAAGCCAGGCAGACACTGGCAGCTGTAGCCTCCCAGGGTGTTGGTGCAGATGCTTTGACTCTTACAGATTCTGTGATTCTGCTGACATTCATCCACATCTGCAAGGGGAGGGAGAGGGGGATGGACACCTGCAGCTGTGGGCAGCTTTCCTGGTATGGTAGTCTTCTGAAGACTCCATTCTCACCACCCGATTAGTAGGAGCCATTCTTAATTCATACACAGGCATCCTATGGTAGCCCAGATGATCTGGGGCCTGGGAGAAAGTCTGAGTTGAGGAGCAGGGAGAGAGGACCCATGTCTCATGCCTGTCACAGGTCCCATGTGAAGTGTCCTCAGGTGTGGCCCAGGCTGGAGTGGGGGAGACCATGGCGTGGGAGTCCCCTTGGTCTCAGCTGGACTGAGCCTTTCACTGAGCAGGTGGCAGGCCCTGCTCCAAACCCGCAGGCTGCTCTCTCCACTTCACACATCTTGAAGTCCACAGGGCAGACCTGCAAACTCTCCACTGCATTTCTTTCTCAGCCCTGGTCTGCTTCTAAAAATGGCATCAAGTCTCCTTTGTAACCACCCTCCTTCCCATGCCAGGAGCTCATGGGAGTCTCCCCCAACTTGGGACACAGACAGGGACCCTTGCCCCACCATGTGCATTTACCCTGGTTGTTCACTGCACAAGAGTGCCCAGCCAAGGAGGCCAACGGGGCTGAAAACCAGCCATCCCCAAACAGAGTTGTGTTCACTGGAAGAAAAGAAGCTTTTTCATCATCCTTGCAAAGGCACTGTGCTCTGGGCAAGCCTGGCATATGTGGGGTCCTTGAGAGCTAGCAGCACCATGGACAGAGGTCCCACAGATCTCCATGCAGGTCCTCACTGTTTCTGCATCCTCACTGCTTCTGCATCCATTGCCTTGTCCCTCCTTCCTCTCACCAGGGACACTGGGCCACCCACTGTCTGCACTTGGGGCCAGGAAGGAAGGGCTGGCACCAGGCCAAGGCTCTGTGGCAGGGCAGACCTGCTTGACCCTGGTTATGTCTTCACCTCCCTCCTTCCCTCCCACCTCCCCCTGCTCTCTGGACTCCTCACTAACTCCCTCTCTCTGTGAGTCATGGCTCCCACCAGCACTTGGCCACCTCCCTTGTGCCCCTGTGGATGCCTGAAGCCCTCTCCACACCAGCGGGCTCCTTGAAAGGGCACAAAAGATGGTGATGTGCTGGAGGCACTGGCTCTTCTGGGTGAGGAGTGGAGCTGGCTGTGTGGAGGCAGCTTTTCCTGAGTACCAGCTCAGGGCATGGTCAGAATAGTGTTAGGCCTCACAACCTTCCTCCACTGGGCAGCTATTAAGAAGGGTGTGTCACAAAGACATGTTGTAGGGCCTACTATGTGCAGGCCTGTTAAAAGGGACTTGTCATTTCATTGATCCCCCTAGGAGCCATATCTGGGAGGCATCATTATTTTCATTCCCATTTTACAGATGGTTAAACTGAGGATCAGAAAGTTGAAGTGATCTGCCAGTGTCACACAGCAAACAGGTGGCAAAACCAGGACATGAACCCAGGCCTCTTGGACCCAGAGTCCATGTCCTTGGCCCTCAGGTTACCTGCCTTCTGTATTGATGGGACAGTTACACAGAACACCTGTCCTGTCTCACAAGCCAGCGCTGCACTTGTCAGCAAGGCCCTGCCCCCTGGATTCCACAGGAATGTCTCTGGTGACTCCAAAATCTGATGGAGGGGAAGATGCAGGATTTTAGGGCTTCTTACCTTGGCACCTGTTCTCACTCTCATTCCTGAAAAATTTTCCCACAAAAAGGGAGCTTGTATCCTGGCCTGCACATGCACTGGTAACTCACCTCCAAGGACTTGCTGTCTTCCAATTCTTGACAGGAAACTGTTGTGGGCAGTGCATACTCAATGTCTGGAACACAGCAGGGCAAAGTTTCACCTCCTGAAGACATGATTCCTTCATGATGGAGACTCCAGCCTCCAACCTGAACCCCCAGTATGGAGTCTGACACTGAACTGTCTTATGAAAAAATATCAGGGATTTTTTAATTAATCAGAGTCTTCTCTGAAGAATTATGTTCACCAACTGCATGGCTGAGGCTGGACTGTGGCTAGATGGTGGCTGGAGCCAACCATTCCTGAAGGCCACTTAGCTCACCTCTGCCCTCTTGCTGGCACCCCAGATTTGAACATAGTGGGCAAGTGCTATGCTAGGTGGTGAGTGGGAAACACTGCATCCCCCTCCTAAGTCCTTACAGGGCAAGCTGAGGCACAGGCTACAGCCTCCAAACTGGCTCCTTACTGTGTGGGGTTGAAGGCCTGGTGGTCCAGCCCCTGACCCTTTGCTCAGAGGGGCCTGTGCATAGGCCCATACTCAAGGACCAGGCCCTACCCAAGCCCAAATGTCACGTACAGAGTGGGGGTCGATCACAGGCCTTTTCAATATGCACCCATTGAAGGAAATTATTTTGGCCAGAGCATATTTTTAGGGTTGTCTGCTGTCTCCTTCCCCCAGGCTCCAGGTATGCCCCCCACCTCTTATCTGAGTAAGTCATGGATGAGAAATGACAAAGCAGCAAGATGTGGTCACAGTTGTAAAGTCACAGACAGGTTTTTTCTTATCTCTCCCTGATTGCTCAATCAAGAGGAGGAAGGCCAGGGACTAGATCCCCTTCAAACAGCTCAGAGCAGAGGCTGGATGCCATTGACTAAATTTAAGAACAGCTTAATAAAAGCTAACAACACAAGAATGAATCAAAGTGCATGGAAGAGGCAAAACTATAGAGATGGTTAAAAAAAATCAGTGATTACTAGGGGTTCAGGGTGAGAGAAGTTTGATATACGGGGGATATGACACATTTTTAGGGCAATGAAATGATTGTGTATGCTGCCCTATTGGGGGATATATGACATTTTGTGTTAGTCAAAACGCACAGAACTAGAAGTGTGCAACACAACAAAGTTAACTCCAATGTAAACTAAAGAATTTCGTTACTAATAATGTATCAATGTTTGTTCATCAGTTGTAACAAATGTACATGACCCATGCAAGATGTTAACAACAGGAAAAACTCCAAAGTATGTGTGGCAACACCTTTGCTCCATTTCATTGGGCTCACCCAGGACATCTAACAAGGAGATGATGATGAAAAATGACCATCCAGAGGAACAGAGAGAGTCTGCAACTGCAAGCAAGATAGTTCCATCCATCTGCTCCATGGAATCTAAGACTCCTCTCAATTAGAGGTGGAGTGGGCAACACCATCCCAGAATCTTCAAGATTGGGGAATGAATGATGGACTAGAGTAGTCTTCCTGTTATTCTACTAGAGACTTATTGTGATTCTAGCAATGGAAAAACTGTTATCATTGATGTGGAGACAGCAGCCACTGGAGGTTCTGAGGGGAGGAAGAGGGAAAAATAGGTAAATTATGGGGGCATTTTGAAACTTGGAAATTGTCCTGGATGACAATGCAATGACAGATACAGGCCACTATATATTTTGTCATATCTTACAAAATTGTGTGACAGAAAATGTAAACTACAATGTGAATTATAATCTACACTTAGCGGCAATGCACAAGGATGTGCTCATCAATTTTAAGAAATATACCGCACTAATGCAGGATGTTGTTAATGTGGAAAAATGTGTCATGGGTAGAGAGCAGGGCATATGGGAATGCCCCATATTTTTATGTATCATTTATGTAATCAAAGTATCTTTTTAAAAAATTAAAATTATATTAAAAAATAACAACAGGGAATACAATGTGTGTTGGAGGAAAGGGGGAGGTTCATTTGGGAACGCTCAGTCTGTAAATCTGAAATTGCTCTAAAAAGTTTGTTTTTAAAATTAAGAATATCTTTCTGCTTGAATACCTAGAGTAGTATATATATAAACACACACACACACATATGTATAAAAGAGGATAGAATGTTTCACCCTGTACATTCTCCTCATGGGACCAAAGGCTGTTAGAACCCAAAAGGACACTCAAGATGTTGATGGCTCAGGGCAGGTGTCTGATCTCTTCCTGATTGGAATTCTCCTCTCTGCTCTGGTGGATATCCCTCCTGATGCCCCTGACCAGGGCTCTGTGCATCGGCACCAGGACAGGACAGGAAAAGGGAGGAAGGGATCCCCATTGGATGCATGCTATGCCCTGCTTGGGCAGGGGGGTTTCCCACAGGCTGCTCTGAGACCTGAAGCCATGGCTGAGAGCTGTCCTCAAGTTTGCATGATCATGTAGATTCAGGTGGGGAGGAGCTGGGAATGAGGTGCATGGATGGGGAGAAAGGACAGTGAGAAATTCCCTAACCAGACATCTCACAGAAAGGAGCTTGAGTCCAATTCTGTTTGCAGCAGCAAATTTCCTCCAAGTTCACTCATCTGCAAATCCCCACTGGACATGGCAACACCAAAAACAAACCTCTCCTAAGGGCACAAATAAAGTGGGCAGTAGCAGCATATTTTTTACTGAATAAATCTATCTTTTCTCTGAATTTTAAATAGCACATAAACATTGAGAAAATAAGGACATTGTAAAAAAAGAAAACCAAAAAAATCACCCATAATTCTACCACACACAACTTTAAAACTTTTGGGATATGTTTTTCTCATCCTTTCAAACATTTTAGGAATATCTACCTTTATTGATAAATACGGAAGTAAGATTATTTTTATAAGACCAACTATTTACTGGTGTAGGCAAAATATAATTTCTAAATATGATCCTTTATTGTTGAAGTATAAATCACCCTTAGTTCCAGACCCGGATCTAGATTCTGACATTTTACTTGTTTTTAGATCTTGGACAAGTCTCTCAGTCACTTTGAGCCCAAGTGTGATCATTTGAAAAACAATGCTCAACCTGCTTTCCTCATGGAATTGCTGTTAGGGTCTCGTGGGCATGTTTATGATGTCCTTGGTGAACATCAGTTACTGTGAGATGAAAAACCACGGTCATGAGCATTGCAGAAGTTCTGGAGGATCTCTAGCTTGTGAGAATGTCCTGGACCCCCAGGTCCTGGAGATTTCCCTTTTGTTTGTTGTTGTTTCCCCTATTTGACCTCTTTTACTTGTACAAGGAAAATAATAATACTAGCAGTAAAAATGATAATTGTTTGTGTTCATTACCAATGTATTCTGTACCTGTCTTTTACACAGATAAATTTTAAATCCTCATGAGAGTTAGCAACAATGATTATCCCCCATTCACAAATAAACAAACTGTGTCAAAGAGAGGTGAAATAGTCTCCTCAAGGTCACAGCTAGTCTAAGCCTGACCATGAACCCAGTAACCCAGCTCCACTGACTCAGCTTTCAACATGATACCTATTGATCATGAAAACCTGACTGCCCACTTCTGTCACATTCTCCCACCCTGTCTTCTCTGTCTTATTCCAAGAGCTTTGCTGTGACCCCAGGGATGAAGACATGGGGTGCCCTGGCATCTCTGATGTGCCCCTCACCCTCATCCAGGCATCTGTACCTTCACAGGGCTCCTTAGGGCTGATGCTGATCTGCCCAGATGAGGATGTGAATCCTAGATGGTAGGGACAGGTGATGGCATTCACACATGTGGAATACTCAGAGCACCATGGGGCACTGGATGCTGTGAGGAAGACCCAAGGACTAGAGGATGCTCACTGCCCCCTGGGGACCAGAGAATAGAGTAGGGAGGGCATGGCTGATATCATAAGTTCCTGGAACTCTCTAGGTGTTTGGGTTGGAAAGGACAGTTTCCCTTATCCCGGGTAGAAGAGTTTCCCTGAGCCTCAGTGGCAGAATCAGTCCCCTGTCCTACCCCACCCCTTTCTGCACCCAGAATTCTCTCCCAAGCTTAAGTAACTAATGGGGTTTGCTGCAAAAACTCACCTGTAGGCTTCTGGGCTGCAGCTACCAATGGCAATAGCAGCAGCACAGAGAGTCCTGGAGAAGAAAAATAGGTACAAAAAAGAGGAGACTCAAGCTCCAAATTCAACTGCTCTTATTTCCATAAAAACCAGGAAATAAATGGCAATCAAATAAGCCAGCATATAGGGACCATCTCCTAGGTATTTCCAGGTATTATCCTAAGCATGGAGGAAAATAAAGACAAATCAGAATCAAACTGACCTGGCTGATATCAGTTTTCAACGATAATGTTATTATCCTTCATATCATTCCATGACTCACATAAAGCCTGTAGATTGCATGACAATGTTTGATTTTTTTCTTAGCACATTTAAGTCTTCAGAGTCTTTGGTTACCTATTTTTCTAACAAACATAAAATAGTTGGTAAAATGAGAAACCGTGTAAATCTCCAAGTTTGCCTTAAGAATTGATTTCACCAACTCCTCCTTTGAGAACATAATATAAATTAAATAACAACCCTTCTTGAAATTTCTTCCCTGCTCTCCAATGAAGATAGAGTGGGAAAATCAACTAGGAATCAAGCCAAGGACAGGTAATGGTCACAATCAGGATAAATAGCACCCAGATAGCTTTCATCTTCTATACCCATTCTCAAATTTCTCCCCACCTGGTAGAAGCCTTTGAGATCCATTTCTCCAGGCACAGAGACATGCAAGCCCAGCCAGGGAGGACCTGTGATCTTGGTGTGTGAGACTCCAGAAGACTTCCTGTTTTAAATATGACTGGTTTCCTTGATGAACCAATTTTGGAAACTGCTTGTCTGATGTTCACTCCCCCGAATCTGTTAAACAACTTCTCAAAACTCATAGCTCTAGTTTTAAGGCTTTGGATACCAACATAGTCCTGGAACTATGAGCAGACTTATCTATTTACTATCTATTAATGAACCTATTTATTTAAAACCACTGAACTTTTTATTATTATTTTAAAAGAAGCTTTAGATTACATGAATGTTACATTGAAAATATAGGAGATTCCCATATACCTCACCAGTCTTCCTCCCGCATGTTTCCACATTAACAACATCTTTCATTAGTGTGGTACATTTGTTACAATTGATGAATACATATTCAAGCATTGCTATTATCCAAGGCCTACAATTTACATTATGATTGACACTTTGCCCCACAAAATTTTATAGGTTTTGACAAAATATATAACGGCCCATAACTGTCATTGCAATGTCATGCAGAACAATTCCAATGTTCCAGAAATGCCCCATGATAAACCTTTTCTTCCCTCTCCCTCCCCTCAGAATCTCTGGTTACCACTGCCTTTATATCAATGTTGCAAGTTCTTCCATTACTAGAATAATAATAAATCTATTTTAGTCCCAAATTGCATTCCCCCTTTACAATTGTTCCTTCCTCAAACTTGAGGATTTGGGGATTATGATGCCCACTCTGCTTCCATTTGAGAGTGGCTTAGAGCCCATGGAGCAGATGGATGGAACTGTCTTTACAGTTGTGGAAACTCTTTATATTTAGGGGATGGGCATTGTCCATGATCATCCATATATATATTAAAGAAGCTTTAAACCACACAAATGTTACATAAAAAAATAGGGGGGGAGGAGATGTGGCTCAAGTGGTTGAGTGCCCACCACCCACATGGGAGGTCCCAGGTTCAGTGACAGTGGCCTCCTGAAAAAAACAAACACAAACAACAAACAAAACTAATGAGTAAAAAAACTCAGGGAAGTCAATGTGGCTTAGCGGTTGAGCACCAGCTTCCTACATATGAGGTCCTGGGCTCAATCCCCTGCCATAGTATCTCATGAAAAAAACAAAGTACAGGGGAATCCCATAAACCCCACCCCATCTACTCACTCATTACCCCTCCCAGACCTCAACTCCACTGAGGTTCTGGGCCCAGCTGGCACATGGACAGCCCAAAGACTCCAGTCTCTTGGACACACTTCTACAAACTCCAGCACCAAGTACAAGTTTAAATAGAAGAGAGAGATCAGCCATGTGTAGGGAAGCCATAATTGAGCCCAAATTTGTCACTCTCAGGAGCACAAATTCCAAAGTAGGGCCCACTGACAAGGCACCAAAGTCTGGAACTATCTGCCCTGACAATAGGACTTGGGTGTCCCCAGAGCACTCAGGAGCCACACTATTTGGGGTAGTATTCACTGTGGTAGTCTATGAGATCCTGCAGAGATGTGCATAAGTGTTCCTTCTGGGAGGACCTCCTCCTGACTCACTTTGAAGTCTCTTAGTTATATAAACTCATTTGTATTCAAATTTTCTGCCTTTTATTCAAGGTCTTTTTCCAGTTCCATTGCTTGTTGGTGCTTGGTAGTAATCTCTCAGTACCAGGGAGGCTTATCCCTGGGAGTCATGCCCCATGCTAGGGGGAAGGTAGCATTTATATGCTGAGTTTGGCTTAGAGAGAGACCACATTGAGAAAAAAGGAGGCTTTCAGGAGGCAACTCTTAGGCACCCCACAACACTAGACTAAGTTTTAATTTCAAGAACAAAGGCTCATAAGCATAGTCATCAATATCAAGGATCCATCATTGGATCATCCTCCTTCACCAGTCATTGTGCCTGCACATGTGGGACTGTTGCTGCTCCATAGGAGAATGTGCCAGAACTCTCCAGGATGGGAATTCAATATTGTCTCAGTTATTGTGTGAGTGTCCACCCACTGTGACAATGTCCCTTGAACATTTGAACATTTTTATATACCTTATATGTATGCCCAGGTGAACTTTCATGTATCCCCGTTCACTGACACTGAACACCAATGATCTTCCCCTGCCTCAGGTGTAACCCTTCTGTAATCCAAAGCTTCTTCAAAAATGAATCCATTAAAATAGCTAAATACAATTAATAGGAATATCAAATAATAATGATAGGTTTAAATACAAGAAATAAAACACATAAAAAATTTTAAAAACTAAAAATAAAATTAAAAGAATGAGATATTTAAAAATTAAGAAAAATACTGAAAAACAATATTTTTGAATTTTTGCCTTTCCTCGCTGTAATATTTGGTGTCCTGCATGTACAGTTACATTTTCTTCCATTTAATCCCCTGTGTCTTACTTTTTTACATTTTGTTTTAAAAGAAGTTTTAGGTAACAGTAAAGTCATATACAGGGGACTCCCATATACCCAATCTCTCTCCTTTTTCCGCTTCCCATATTATACCTCTTTATATGGCGATGGTACCTTTGTTACAACTGATATATAAATAGTGAAACATAGCTCTAACCATGATCAATAGTTAACATTATGGTTCACATTTTAGACCATACACTTTTATAAATTTTGGTGATATTTAACATGGCCTGTGTCCACAATTGCATGATCATGTAGAATTCTTCCATTGCCCACTAAATGCCCCCTGTTTAATCTATTCTATTCCTCCTTCCCCCTCCTTATGGGCCCCACGGTGATCCCTTGGCTTCAATCCTTGGATGACAAGATTCATAGTCACTTGCAACAACACTGAGGTTTTGATAAACTGGCTTGTACTCCCCTATTAGGAACCTCCCATGCTCTCGAGGGACTCCACCTCTCTATTTGTGAAACAATCGGTCCTCCCAAGGATGAGAGTCCAACTCCTTCTCACTCGTTATGTGGTTCTCCACCAACTGATACAACATATTATGAAAAAATGATCACTCACACACTCCCTAGAAGCCTGCTCCAGGTGCACCCTGTCCTGAATGCCCCCCATCCAAGACCCTAAACCAGTAACCATTCCTTGTCATATTGCCATAAGAGCATTCCCAACTTTGTACTCTCAACCATATATCCACAAATCACCAGTGTTCAACTGGTCCCTCTCCCAACCCTCCCCCAATTCCCTGAACCTTCCAATCACCCTCCCCAATCTCCCCACTTGCAAAGCCTGCACCATCCAACCCAATAATATCACTAACCTCCTGTCCTATTCCTTCAATACACAAATACACAATTTCACCTTACCACAGATTATCTCCGTATGGGTGTTGGCTCACAATCTTCTTCTCCCTTTCTATTACCTGTAAATCTATCTTCTAAACAATAGCTCTCTGAGTCTTCTCAATTTGCTTAATTCATATCAGTGAGGTAATGTACTGTTCATTATTCAATGCCTAGCTAGCTTCCCTCAACATAAGTTCCTCAAGATTCATTCATGTTATCCCATGTGTTAGCATTGTATTCATTCTTTTTGTTTTTGCCAATTGATTTTATTTTACACACAATCCGTTTTATTTTTAAATAATATTAAAAATAATAAATGAAGATATTTCTAATTTATCCTTACTCTGTCTCTTTTAGAAGGAAAGGACATTTTAAGGGGGAAAATAACCCCATGACAAGGTTCTTAATGATTCCAACTCAGTTACATGACTATAATATTTTAAGGGCTAATAGTATAGTATGCATTTAAAAAACCATTATTTTTGTTTCTTCATTATTTTTAATGCCTTTCCTTAATTATTGTGATTTTATTTTAACTTTAAATACACTTCCAGTTTAATGAGCTACATTCTAATATATATTGCTAACATTTGCATCACTTCATATTCATTAGCACATTTCTGAACCAAGATACTATAATAAAACAAGAATATTAAAAATCACAATTCTTTTTGTGGAACAACACCTAAAATTGAGGAAAAGAAAAAATTTGTTTGCCCATTAAAATTCACCCCCCTAAAATTTTACTTTTTGACCATTTGTATTTCCTCTTTTTTTTAAATATTTTTTTTATGTTTTAAAAGATACTTAGATTACATAGATGTTACATAAAAATTATAGGGAATCCCACATGCCCCACCTCCCACACCTCCCACAACCTCCCACAAAAACATCTTTTATTAGTGTGGCACATCACTTGCAATGGATATATACAACCTGGGGCTTTGCCACTAAGCATGGACCATAGTTCACATGTAGACCACACTCTCTCCCACACAGTTCTGCATGTTATATGTAGATGTAAAATGGCCTATATCTGTCTTGCAATAATTCCCAAGTCCCCAAAAAGCCCCTGTATTGCAACCGTTTTTCCCTCTCCCTGCCCCAAAAGCATCCAGTGGCCACTGTCTCCACATTAATGTTGTAATTTCTTCCATTGCTTGAAACACAATATGTCTATAACAGAATACCATTAAGTTCACTTTAGTCCATAGCTCTTCCCCCAATCCTGAGGAGTCTGGGATGGTAATGTCCACTCTACCTCCAAATAAGAGGGTGTTTATATCCCATGGATAAGATGGATGGAATTATACTGCCTGCAGCTGTACACTCTCTCCATTCCCTGGGATGGCCGCTGTCCATCATCTCCCCACCAGGTGTCCTGGGTAAGTCCATTGATCTGTAGAGTAGGAGTTGCAGCTGCACTGAGATTCTGGGCCTAGCTGGCACATGGGCAGGCAAAAGACTCCGGTTTCTGGAAGTAAACCTAGAAACTCCAGCACCACATATAGGTTTGAATAGAAGGGACTGATGGACTATGTACAAGGAGGACATATTTGAGTCCAACTCTGTCACTCCCAGCAGCACAGATTCCAAAGTAAGGCCCACTGATGAGGCACAAAACACTAGAGCTATCTGCCTTCATATAGGACCTGGGTATCTCCAGAGCCCACAGGAGCCCCTCTCTTTGGGGTGATATCCACATTGGAAGCCTATGAGGTCCTACAGAGATGTGCATAAGCATTACCTCTGGGATGAGCTCCCAACTCACTTTGAAGTCTCTTAGCCACATGAACTCATTTGTCTTTACCTTTCCCCCCTTTTATTCAAGGTCTCTTTCCAGTTGCATTGCCAGTTGAGTAATATTCCACTGTAGGTATGTACCACATTTTGTTTATCCATTCATCTGTTGATGGGTATTTGGGTTGTTTCCAACTTTTGGCAATAGTGAGTAATGGTGCTATGAACATTGATGTGCATATATTTGTTTCTTTGCTTTCAGTTCTTTTGGGTATATACCTAGTAGTGGAATTGCTGGATCATATGACAGTTCAATAGTTTGTATTTTGAGGAACCAATAAACTGTCCTCCACAATAGCTCAACCATTCTACATTACCACCAGCAGTGTTTGAGTATTCCCATTGCTCCACATCCTCTCTAACACTTATAGTCTTCTGTTTTTTTAATAGCTGCCTGTCTAATGTGTGTAAGATGGTGTCTCATTGTAATTTTAATTTTCATTTCCCTAATAGCTAGTGATGTTGAGAATATTTTCATGTGCTTTTTAGCCATTTGTATGTTCCTTGAAGGAGAATTTTTTCAAGCTTCTTGCCTATTTTTTAAATGGATTGTTCAACTTTTTATTTTCAAGCTATAGAATTTCTTTATATATGCTTGATATTAGATTCCTAATAGATATATGTTTGCCAATTATTTCTTCCATTGGGTTGGGTTGCCTTTTTACTTTCTTGATAAAGTCCTTTGAGGAGCAATAGTTTTTATATTTGAGGAAATCCCATTTATCTATTTGTTTTTTCTCTGCTCATGCTTTGGGTGTGAAGTTCATGAAGCCATTTCTATTACAAGGTCCTCCTGTAGATGCTTCCTTACATTATATTCAAAAGTCTTTATGATCTTGGCTCTTATAATTAGATCTTTGATCCATCTTGAGTTGATTTTTGTATAAGGTGTGAGATGGTGTTCCTTTCTCATTCTTTTGGATATGGATATCCAGTTCTCCAAGCACCATTTGTTGAGGAGTCCATTCTCTCTCCATTGAATGGACTTGGCGGCCTTGTCAAATATCAGATGACTGTATATGTGAGGATCTATATCAGAACTCTCAATTTGGTTCCGTTGGTCTGTATGTCTATCCTTGTGCCAATACCATGCAATTTTGACCACCGTAGCTTTGTAGTATATTTTAAAGTCATATAGTTGGATTCCTCCAATTTCATTGTTCTTTTTTCAATATGTCTTTGGCGATTCAGGGCCTCTTACACTTCCAAACAAATTTTGTAGTTATTTTTTCCAATTCAGTAAAAAAAAAAATTGCGTTGATTTTTATTGAGATTGCATTAAATTTGTAGAGTAGTTTGGGTAGAATAGACACCCTAAAGTTTAGTCTTCCTGTCAAAAAACAGGGTATATTCTTCCATTTATTTAAGACTTCTTTGATTTCTTTTAACAGTGTTGTGTAGTTTTCTGTGTATAAATCATATACATCTTTAGTTAAACTTTTTCCTAGGTATTTGATTCTTTTAGTTACTATTGTAAATGGTATTTTTAAAATTTCCTCCTTAGATTGCTAATTATTGATGTACAGAAGTGCTACCGATTTTTGAGCATTATTGTTATAGCCTATGATTTTAGTGAATTCATGTATAAATTCTAGGAACTTTGTAGCAGATTTCTCAGGGCTTTCTATGTATAAGGTAATGTCATCAAGAAATGGTGACATTTGCAATTTGGATGCCTTTTATATCTTTTTCTTGCCTCAGTAATTGAGCAAGTACTTCTAAGACAATGTCAAATAGCAGTGGTTATAGGGGGCATCCTTGTCTTATCCCTGAACTTAGAGGGAAAACTTTTAGCATTTCACAATTTATATTATATTATCTCTGGGTTTTCCATACACACTCTTTATCATGTTCAGGGAGTTTCCTTCTATTCCTATCTTTTGCAGTGTTTTTATCTGGAAAGTGTGCTGAATTTTGTCAAATGCTTCTTCTACATCTATAGTGATGATCATGTGATTTTTTTCTTTTGATCTCTTTATGTTGTGTATTACATTGGTTGGTTTTCTTCTGTTGAACCATCCTTGTATACCCATGATAAAACCCTCTTGTTCATCGTGTATAATTTGTATTATGTGTTGTTGAATGTGATTAGCAAGTATTTTGTTGAGGATTCTATCATCTAGGTTTATTAGAGAGATTTGTCTGTAATTTTTCTTTTTTGTGGCATCTTTTTTGGCTTTGGTATTAGGGTAATGTTGGCATCATATAATGAGTTAGGCAGTGTTCCTTTTACTTCTATTTTTGGAAGAATTTAAGCATGATTCATTTTAGTTCTTTCCATAATGTTTGCTAGAATTCACCTGTGAAGCCACCGGGTCCTGGGCCTTTCTTAGTTGGGAGGTTTTTGATGACTGAATCTATCTCTTTACTTGTGATTGGTCTGTTGAGCACATCAATTTATTCTTTCACCAATGTAGGCTGCTTGTGAGTTTCTAGGAATTTTCCCATTTCCTCCAAATTTTCCTTCTTGTTGGCATATAATTTTTTAAATTAACCTCTTATGATACCCTTTATTTCTGTAAAGTCCGTGGTGATATCCCCTTCCACATTTCTTATGTTGTGTATTTGCATCTTTTTGTTCTTTGCTTGTGTAGCTAAGTGTTTGCCAATTTTATTGATCTTCTCAAAGAACCAGAGTTTTATTTTGTTTATTTTTTTCTTTCTTATTTTGTATTTCATTTAGTTCTGATCTATTCATTGTCATTTCCTTCTTTCTAGTTCCTTTGGGGTTAGTTTGTTGTTCTTTTCCTAATTCCTCAAACTGTGCAGTTAGGACTTTGACTTTAGCTATTTCTTCCTTTTTGATATATGCATATATGGCTATGAATTTCTCTCTCTGTACAGCTTTTTCTGTATCCCAAATTTTGATATGTTGAGTAGTCATTTTCATTAATTTCAAGGTAGTTACTAATTTCTTTTGAAGTTCCTCCTTGACCCACTGTTTGTCTAAGAGTGTGTTGTTTAACTTCCATATCTTTG
>JAQZBX010059295.1:0-17550 GCA_029593785.1 Cabassous unicinctus | reverse complement strand
TGTTTAAACTCTTCTAAACAATTGAAGAGGAAAGAAAATTACCCAACACATCTTATGAAGCCAATATCACTCTAATACCAAAGCCAGATAAAACACTACTAGAAAAGAAAATTACAGATCAATCTCTCTAATGAACATAGATAAAAAAAAATTCTCAACAAACTACTTGCAAATTGAATTCAAAAGCCTTAAACATCACAACCAAATGAGTTTTCTTCCTGGTATGCAAGGCTGGTTCAACAAAAGAAAATCAATATAATACACTACATTAACAAATTGAGGGAAAAAAACACATGATCATCTCAGTCAATGCATAAAAGGCTTTTGACAAAATCCAGCATTCTTTTTCAATAAAAACACTTCGAAAGATAGAAATAGAAGGAAAATTCCTCAATATGATAAAAGGCTTATATGAAATACCCACAGCCAATATGGGGAAAGTTTGAAAGCTTTCCCTCTCAGATTGGGAACAAGACAAGGATGCCCACTGTCAACATTGTTATTCAACATTGTGCTAGAAGTTCTAGCTAGAGCAATTAGACAAGAAAAAACATTAAAGTCATCCAAATAGGAAAAGAGGAAGCAAAGTCTCACTATTTGTGGATGAAAAGATCCTATGTTTAGAAAATTTTAAATGTCCACAACAAAGTTACTTGAGCTAATAAATGAGTTCAGCAAAGTGGCAGGGTTCAAGGTCATATACAAAAATCAGTAATGTTTTTGTACTCTAGTATTGAACAATCTGAGGAGGAAACCAGGAGGAAAAATTCCATTTACAATAACAGCAAAAAGACTCAAATACCTACAAGTCAATATAACCAAAGAAGTACAGGATCTATATGCAGAAAACTACAAAACAATGTTAAAAGAAATCAATGAAGAGCTAAACAAATGGAAAGACATTTTGCGCTCATGGATTGGGAGACTAAATATCATAAAGAGGTCAATCCTTCACCCTGTTCATGTGCCAGTTGAGCCCTGAATCTCAGCAGAGTTGCAACACCTATTCTCCAGTTTATTTAATTCACCCTGGACAACTAACAAAAGGATTGTAATGGACAGCAACCATAACAAAAAAATAGAGTATCCACAATTGCAAGGAAGACAGCTCCATCCATCTACTCTATGGGTTCTAAAACCCCTCTCAATCAGAAACAGTGAGCATCACCATCCCCAAATCCTCAACATTGGGGAATGAACAATGGACTAAAGTAGACTTATTATTTTTCCATTATTATTCAATTATAGACATTATTATTCTAGTGATGGAAGAACTTGTATCATTAATATAAAGACAGTGGACAAAAAAGGTTCTGGGATGAGAGAGAGGGAAGGATAGTTGTAACTTGGGGAATTTTGGGAACATTGGAATTATCCTGCATGACATTGCAATGATGAATACAGGCCATTATACTTTTTGTCAAAATCTATAAAATTGTGTGGGGCAAACTGTAAACTATTGTGTAAACTATATTCCATGGTTAGCGGCAATGCTTCATTATGTGTCTATCAATTGTAACAAATGTACCACACTAATGAAAGATGTTGTTAATGGTGGAATGTGTGGGAGAGGGAGGGGTGGAGTATATGGGAATCCCCTACATTTTTGATGTAACATTTATGTAATCTAAAGATTCTTAAAAATAAAAAAAATAAAAAATACTTTCCTTTCAAGTCTCAAATTTGTGTCCCTCACTTTACTCTTGCCTTTTGTAGATGAGGAAAAGATGGTTCACAGGCTAATGTGCTCTGCAATATATCTATAAAATAGAAGTTAAAATTACCCCCTGAAAAGGAAATTAATAAGAATTTTTAAAAAGGATAATCTCAGCCATTTATGGTATATTAGTTTTCTATTGATGGTAATAAATTACCCCCAAAACTTAACAATATAAATACACATGTATCACTTCACACCATCTCTATGGGTCAGGAATCTGGTAGTGGCTTAGATGAGTGAATCTAGCTGAATATAATTCATGAAGAAATTGTTCAGGGATACAGCATCTTAAAGTTCACTCACCCACCTTGCAAGTTAGTGCTGGTTGTTGGCAGATGGCTGCAGTGCCTCACCACATGGGGATCTCCACAGGGCTGCTCAATAGACCTCACAACTTGGCAGCTGGCTTCTCCCCAGAACAAATGATCCAAAAGAATGAAACAAGGAGGAAATCACAATTCCTTTTATAACCTATTCTTAGAAGTTACCTACCATCATTTCTGCCTTATGCTTATCATTAGAAAGCATCCACAAAGTCTAGCCCACATGCAAGAGGGAGGAGAGGAGTAGCCAATAATTTGGGGGCATATTTTTAAGCCACTATTTATGGAATATTAATATAAAAGACATTGTAGTTATATGATCAAAGAGTTTGGGGAAAACTTGTAACTACATTGAAATGTGTCCATCACCAAGCAAGGTGAAATCTCCCCAAGCATTCTGTGTTCTGTTTAAAAAAAAAAGAACATGTTGCCACAAGGGGGCTAGCTTCCAAGGCATATATGGAAAGAAGACCCAGGTGGATAATACTGTGCAGGGAATGGCGAACCCAGAGGGCATGAGTTTTCTGATAAAAGGACAGATATAATTGGTATTACGAGAGGAACCTATCTTGTCTGGATGAACTATCTGACAAGATCTTATATTTCCCCTGGGTAGTGGGTGCCCTCTGAAATGATTGTTTAGCAGTGTCCTAGGCAGTAGACATGAGGATTTCAGTAAATATAAAGAATCACATTTAATATCAATGAATTGTTAATTTTGGACTGTGGTTTATGTGACATTTTTTTTAACAAATCAATTTTATTGTTACATATTAATAAAGCATACAACTCAACCAAAGTGAACAATCAGTGGTATTTGGTATAATCACACAGTAGTGCATTCATCACCTCAATCATTATTAGAGAATTTTCATTATTTCAATAATAATAAACAACAAACAGCCAAGAAAATTCACTCCTTGATCTCTATGCTACCCCTGCTGTACATAGCTGCTATTTCTGGCTATTCTTGCATAATTATTTATTAAGCAGTTTTATTGAGATATATTCATATACCATACAATATATCCACAGTGTATAATCAATGGCTTTTAGTATAATCACAATGTTGTGCATCTTTTCACGTGCTTTTTAGCCATTTATATTTTCTCCTTGGAAAATTGTATATTCAAGACTCTTGCCCATTTTTTAGTGGGTTGTTTGGCTTTTTATTTTTGAGATGTAGAAGTTCATTATATATGCTGGATATTAGGCCTTTATTGGATAAGAGCCTATTCAATATTCTCCTATTGAATAGGATGCCTTTTCACTTTCTTGACAAATTCCTTTGAAGTACAAAAGTTTTAAATTTTGAGGCAGTCCCATTTATCTATTTTATATTTTGTTGCTTGCATTTTGGGAATAATAATTATGAAATAATTTCCTACTACAAAATCTTGTAGATGTTTCTCTTTATTATCTTCTAGGAGCTTTATGGACTTGGCTCTTATATCTAGGTCTTTGATCCATCTTGAGTTAATTTTTGTATAGGGTGTGAGTTGGTGATTCTCTCCTCTCTCATTCTTTTGGATATGGATATCCAGTTCTCTCAGCACCATTTGTTGAAGATACCATTCTGTCCCAGTTGAGTGGGCTTGGTGGCCTTGCTGAATATCTGTTGACTGTATATACAAGGATGAATATCAGAACTCTCAATTCAGTTCCATTGATCAGTATGTCTCTCCTTGTGCCAATATCATGCAATTTTGACCACTGTAGTTTTGTAGTATGCTTTAAAGTAAGGTAGCATGATTCCTCCAATTTTGTTTATCTTTTTCAGTATATTTTTGGATATTCAGGGACCTGTGCATCCAAATAAATTTGTAATTAGCTTTTGCAAGTCAGTAAAATATGTATGCAGTTGTAATTTTTATTGGGATTGCATTAATTCTGTAAATCAATTTGGGTAGGACAGATACCTTAATGGTATTTAGTCTTCCTATCCATGAGCGTGAAATATTCTTCCATTTGTTTAGGTCTTCTTTGATTTCCTTTAACAATGTTTTGTAGTTTTCTGTGTACAAGTCCTTTATATGTTCAGTTAACTTTATTCCTAGGTATTTGATTCTTTTAGTTGCTATTGTAAATGGAATTTTTTCCTTGATTTTGTCCTCAGGTTGCTTATTGTTCTTGTACAGAAATGCTACTGATTTTTGCAGGTTGATCTTATATCCTGACATTTTACTGAACTCATTTATAAGCTCTAGAATCTTTGCTGTAGATTTCTCAGGGCTTTCTATGTATAAGATCATGTCATCTGCAAATGGTGAAATTTTTACTTTTTCCTCAGAAAGGCTGTATTCTAATACCAACTCTGCCTTTTACCTCTGTCTGTCCCAGATTCTTCATCTGAAAAAAAAAATAAGTACCTACCTGATTGAGCTGTTAAAAAGACTATTATGTGTTTATATTATGCTTTGAATAGGGCCCAGTGTGAAGTAAGTAATACTTCTGAGTTGGCTTTTATTATTCTTTATTCATTTGAATGAAAAGTCCTATTACATGTGCTTATTCACTTTTATCAAAGTCAGAAATTAAGAAGATTATTATTTTGTCTGGAAAAAAGAAAACAGTGGTATGTGGAAGCAGAGATTCTGTTGTTCAAAGAGACTGAGATGAGTTGCTTAGCACATGGCTTCAAAGAAAATCTTGTCAGACTGAGCACTGAGTGAAGGAGCCTAAAGACTGCCAAGCCAGGACAGGGAGAAGCCCACTCCTGCCCCTTCCAGGCACAACCTCTCCACCAGTACCAATATTTCTCTTCTGGAAATGAACAGCTTAAGCAAGGCCTTCATTCAGAAGGGCAGAGAAAACCAAAGTGCACCAGAGTCAGGATCCTCCAATACTTCTGCTTCAGTCACATTGTCCAAGATCCTACCCCACCTGCATCAACAACTCCCTGATGGCCTTTGTGCAGCCCAGCCAGGCCTCAGGACTGGGTCTAAAGAAGAGTCACTGGGAGGGACCCCAGCCCAGCAACATCTCCCAGCTTGGCATTGTGGCCTCACTTTCTGCACACATCAGCTGCCCTGGGGATGGAGACCCTGATGGAACTCATTCCATCCAATCTGTTTCCAAGGGAAACTCCATCCACATGAGACAACATCAAATGATCATCATGCAGCAGAATTTTTCTTTTGGGGTAAGGCCAGCCTCCCCTTTTGGCAACATCCAGGGCCAGGAAGGGCCCATGAATCAGTTTGTTAAATTTATCTGCAGTTATATGTGCTTGGGGTGTGCCAGCAGGAAGCAAGATAAAGAGGAGTGGAAATACCAAGGAGAGATGTTCAGGATCTCCAAGAGGCCCAGCTGCACTCATGGAACTTGAAATGAAGGATGAAAATCATGAGCTCCCTGGAGCCCCAAGTGATGATGTGGGAGATCTGTGTGGTGTTCAATGGACTTGGCTGTGAGTGGGACCTGACCAAGTGTTACAGGCTGCTGTGTATGTGGCATGCCAAGTCTCCACAGGGTAGAAATAAAATAGTGTTTGAAACCTCCAGGACTTTAAAACTATTGCTACCAAACTAAGAAATGAGCTGCAGCTTTGAAGGGCTTATATGAGCTGACTAGGATACTAGAAGATGGGCCCTCAAGCAGCCACTCTGCACACCACCTAGGTGGATCTCCAAAGATTAAACTGATGTATTTCCCCTGGGGCTGTGCTCCCTTGTCCTTCCCTTCATCAAACCTGGTGGTGAGGGACAGTGGCCATTATCTTGACTCCCCCACTCCTCATGGAAGAGTGTTAAAACAGAAGCTTCTCTGTGATTTTCGTGGTAATGGTTTTTCAGGATATGAAGGTGCTGGGATCCTCTTCAGTGGAAAACCCTGAGAACCAGCTACAGCATCTGCATATTGCAGCCTTCTCTGAAAAATATCCTCCAGTCTGGCATGACCCATGTCACAGCAGCATATATGGATTGTTCAGGTCCCACTCATGGCTGTTTGTATTCTGCACCTGCTGATTTCCCATGTTGTCTTTCTGGGCTCCATGGAACTCATGATTTTCATCCTCCATCAGAAGTGTAGTGAGGTAACCTTGGCTTCCTGAGGATTAAAGTATACCCACTAGGTATTTGCTTTGAGGTTCATTAGGGTTCCTTCTGGAAAACTTGACATGGATATATCTTCATACAACCTTGAAGAAATTCCCATTGACTCCCTGTTGTTCCCAGCTGTTGCTAGAACAAGAGGCCTGGGTCTCATTACAGGGAAAATGTTCCTGATTGCCTACCTGTGGGAGCTGCCCTACATGGACAGAGCTCTCTTTGAATTCAGGCTGGGAAAATATTTCTTTTTGGGGTTCCTTCCCTGCTGCTGATGTTGATAGAGGGGAAGTTACAGGGCCATGCTGCAGGAATTACTACTCCACAGTCTCTCCCATTCTTTGTGGGGTCCAATCTAGAAGTCCTGATGGTTTGCTGAGAGCTGTGCTGTAAGCTATCTTTGATTCCTGATGCTGGTGAATGGGTCTTGGAGATGGCAGCAGAATCAGAAGTCAGTTGTGTATCTAAAAACCTGCAATGAATGATCCAAAAAGGTAATTAAGAAAGCAGTTCAGGGACTTCTGGGAAGATGGAGGATTAAAGAGGCAAAGGGATCACTTCTTTCCCAGAAAAAAATAGCTAGAGAACAGGAGGAGACTTTCTAGAGGGCTACACTGGGGCTCAGAACTCCAGGGGAGGGTAACACATGACCCAAAAGAGGGAGAGGTGAAGGAAAGGAGTCTCAGCTGGCTAACAAATTCCATGAGTAAAGCAGCATAAACAGCAGAAGTGTCCTACCTACTTTCAGTGCAAAAAGAAGCCAGTGGAATCTAGGGGATTTGGACTGAGGGAGTTGCAGGGATCTTCCTCCCCAAGAAAGGAGAGAGGGAGGAATGCAGCCTACAGCAAATTCAGATTTTGGTTAGTCAACTTTATCTGCTACTTCCAGTCCAAGTGTGGATATGACATTGTTTGCACTGAGAGCCAGCAGGAAGCTAAAGATAATTTACCTTCTCAAACACCCTCCCTACTGCCTCAGGCTTGTTGTTGAGGAGACAGAGGGAGGAAGGTGGGGCCTGTGAAGGGTGAGAACAGCTTCTGAGAAAGTTTGTGAAGCCTGGCCAGCCCTGAGGACAGTGTTTATTACCACCTACCTGAGGAGTTACACTGAAAGCATTCCCCCTGGCACCTAGGGTTAGACTGAGAGGTCTGCCAAAAAGCACCCTGTGCTGGGAAGACCAGAAAAGTGCACAATAAAGGTGAAAATAATAAGTAAATAAAAGAAGCAAGCTGGTGCCTTTCCTGTCACCCTCTCTAAGGCTTTTGGAAACTGTCCTGCACCACATTACTGGGTCCTTAACCCTGGTTTGAACAATTACACAATTGTAATCTTACGTATCTAGAATAAGTTGAACCAAGAGTCAAAGTAGAGTGGTAGCACAGAGCTCCTTAACAGTAAATCCCTAAGCAAGAGAGAGAAGCTAAACAAGAGTAAACTCAACATCAGATCAGATGCGTAGATATCAGCAAAAAATTACAAACCATAGTAAGTAAAAGGAAGATATAATTCAGGCAAAGAAACAAACCAAAGCTCCAGACAAGACACAGGACTTGAAAGAACTAATCAGTGAGGTTCATACAAAGCTCTTAAATCAAATCATGGAGTTGAAGGACAACATGGCTAAAGGAATAAAATACCTTATGAAGATACTGGGTGAGTACAAAGAAAAATTTGAAATCTTGGATAGAAAAATAACAAAGCTTATGGGGATGAAAGGCACAATAAATGAGACTAAAAATACAATAGAGGCACATAACAGCAGATTTGAAATCATGGAAGAAAGAGTCTATGAAATAGAGGAAAGAACAACTGGAATTGAAAAGAAAGAAGGACAGAGAGAGAAAAGAATGAAAAACATTGAGCAGGGGCTCTGAGAGTTGAATGATAGCATGAAACACAACATATATGTTATGGGAGTTCCTGAAGGAAAAGAGAAGGGAAAAACAGCAAAAAAGTGTATTATTGAGTAAATAATGGCAAAAAATTCCCCAACTCTCATGAAAGACATGAATATACACATACAGGAAGCACATGGTATCCATATTAGAATAAATCCAAATAGACCTACCCTAAGACACATAATATTCAGAATACCAAATGCCAAGATAAAGAGAAAATTCTAAAAGAAGCAATGAAAAAGTGAAACATCACATAAAAGGGACATCCAATAAGACTTAGTGTAGATTTCTCTTCAGAAACCATGGATATTAGAGTAAATCTAAATAGACCTACTCCAAGACACATAATATCAGAATGCCAAAGATAAAGAAAAAATTCTGAAAGTAGCATTGGGAAAGTGAAACATTACATAAAAGGGATGTCCAATAAGACTTAGTGTGGATTTCTCTTCAGAAACCATGGATGCAAGAAGGTAGTGGTATGATATTATTGAGGTAATGAAGGAGAAAAACTGCCAACCAAGAATTCTTTATTTAGCAAAACTATTTTTCAAATATGGCAGTGAGTTTAAAATATTAACAGATAGACTAAGAGTTCATATACAAGAATCCAGCTTTGCAGGAAATACTAAAGGGTGTACTGCAGTAAAAAAAGTGAAGAGAGGCTTGAAAGGAAGTGTAGGAGTGAAGACTCTCAGAAAGGGTAACAAAAAAGGTAAAAACATGGGCAAAAATAAGATGTGAAATATGGAAGCCAAAGGACAAAATGGCTGAAGTAAGTAATTCCTTTACAGTAATAACATTGAATGTTTATTTTGAAGTTCTATTTTACATATTTGGGTGGTTTCTTCATTAAACAGAGAAGTTGCTACTTTGAATCATTAAGAGCTTGAACAGTGTGGTTATCTAAATAAGCTACATGGTTTTCAGTAACAATTGCAGCACCACTTGTGCAAAGATAGCTAATGGATAATATCACTAGGGGCTGTACTTTACTCTGTATTTGACTTTGATCATTTCCCAAATGCTGGGAATATGGAGAAAGAGTCATATAAAATGGCAGGGACATATGGCTGTCCCCACATGCATCATCCAGTCCAGTTATAGGGCAAGTGTGGCCCTGGGTTACTAACAAAGATTTTTACTGATGTTTTTTGTATAAACTGGTTTTATAACAATGTTCTGGGTGACTCCAATCCCTCATGGGCTTAAGATTCCTAACCAGTGAGGCTTCACAGTCCAGAACCATGGCCAAAGGACCTCATTTTCCCCAGTTTGTGTAGTTTGAGGCATAGGCAACAACAGATTATTATTTCCCCTCCTAGGTTGTAGGGCTTCTGGCCCTTTAACTTGTATTCTCAATTCCTGCATTGGCTCTGTGGTTAGCATTTCAACAGGAGCAGGGGTTGCAGCTTGTGGCATTGAATTTAAACAGGTAAAGGCTGGGTAGTCTTTTAATCCATGGTTGTAAAGATCCATGGTCACATTTTATTTGTTCCCTTAGAACAGGTGTTCTTAGCCAGTGATCCATGGACCCCCAAGATGTCCATGTAAAGATTTCAGGTGGGCTGTGAACTTCAATTTAAGAAATCAACTCATTATCTTTATTTTCTCTCACCTCTGATGTTGAGTGTCATAAAACTATCTGCCACTACATTCTTAGAATGAATCCATGGTTTTCACCTGACTGGCAAAGGGTTGCTTTGAACAAAAAAGTTTAAGAAACACTGGTTTTGAAGGCCATTTATCCTTTCTATAAGACCAGCACCTGTGGGGTTATATTGTAAATGAAAAGTCCAAACAATGTCTTGGTCTATAGCCCAAGACTATGTGAGGTAACCACTGAATGGAGTTCCCTGGTCACTATCAATTTGGCCTGGCACCATGTAGAGGGCACTTACTTTTCTAGGCAGGGAATTGTCACTCACAGTTTTGCGTTTCCTACTGGGAAAGCCAGCAATAGTCCCATGGCTGTGTGTGAAGCAGTGAAATTATATCTTGTCCCTTCTGAGAACAGGAGGGGACTGATGTAACCCACTTGCCATTGTGTTACTGGGACCTGTGCATGGCCAATATCACCTATCTGGTGAGGTAACTGTCTGAGTCATCAGAGTTAGCATGATGGACACTCATGGGTGATGTCCACAAGTTGTTGATGGATTACAGGCAGCTGTAACTGCTGGGAAGGCACCATAAGGTCTGGGGACCATAATGTCCACTTTTCCTATAGAGTCATGCTGCCATTTCTTGGATATCAGTAGTACCGCCTCAGACATTTTCCAGTGCATCTGCCTCAACATTCTTGAGAGAGGTTTTAGGGGAGTGGGCATGGATGTGAGAGGCAGTTACTTGTCTCTGCTGACATGTGTCCCAGATGTCCTTACATTGATCTCTCCCCCACAGAGGGCAACCTATGACAGACCATTGTCCTTGTTGCCACATCACCATTCAGGTAGTGAGGCCCCTGTATACTGCCCAACTATCAGTACAGATTGTTAATATGTCCCTTGGTTCATGAACTATAACCATCCACATGGCTCTTAACTCAGCCTACTGACTGCTCTTCATGGTGTCTGTTTCCCACCAGATAGTGTCAGTGCTGGACTGCACAGCCACAGCCACCCATGCAGGAGGCTATCCATGAGCCAAATCATCTATATACCATGCATTTTCTTGAACAGTTCCTGTGCCCTTTCTAGTGGACACTCTAATGTCCCCTTTGGAGACAACAATTTGGGCAGAGAGGTCTTCCACATAAGACACTGGGCCTACAATCTCTTATGTTTTAGTAATGAATGGGCTAGAAATGAAGACACTGTGCTGTAGCAAGTAATCTTTCCACTTTGTTAAGGTACTTAATTGTACACTACCAGAGCAAGGCTTCTTCCCAGTGTCTGCAATCCACCCTTGGATAGGGATGGCAGTTTTCAGAGTGAATGAACTTTTGGGTTAAGCCCTCCCCTTGCAACAAGTCATGGTATGCTGCACATAGTTGCTTCTCTAAAGGGTTATATTACAATTTGGCTCCTTTCCACAACTGTGACCAAAACCAAAGGGATACTCCTTTAGAATGTTGCCTTTGCCACAAACCCTACTCAAAGCAAATATCAGGGATGACTACATCCAATTCACAGGGCAAGTCAGGGTCCAACCCTCATAGTGTCTGAGCCTATGCTATTGCCCTTTTTTGCTTCTTCAAAAGCAGCCTGCTGTGTGTTCTCCCACTCCCATGTATGACCTTTCCTAACTAGCATATATGATGATTTTAATATTTGGTCTAGGTGAAGAATGAATAGTCTCCAGTATCTCAGCAAACCCAGGAAAGCCATTATTTTTATTGGACTTTGTGATGTGGGAAAACATTGTACCTTATCAATTACAGCAGAGGGCATAGTTTTTGTCTTACCTGACTAAATAATATCCAAGAATTTAACAGAGCAGCCAGGGCCTTGCACCTTGTCCCCATTGATTGCCTATCCCCACCTCTCAAGATGAGATACTATTTTTTTCTGATACTTCTTTTATTTTTGAAAGAGAATTGCTGGTTAATATAATATCAATATAATGAAATAAAGTTACAGCCTCAGATTTCTCACACAAAGTCCAGTCCTTTGCCATAAGGCCATGACAAATGTTTTGGCTATGCATATAGCCTTGAGGAAGCACTGTAAATGTCCATTGCTGTCCTTCCCATGTGAAGGAAAATGCAGGCTGGCTTGACCTGTCTAAGGAGATACTAAAGAAAGAATGAACAAGATCCAAAACAAAATTATAGTGACATAAGTGGGTACAAATTTCTTGTAAAAAACCAGCAATGTTTGGGACTGCTGCATACAATGGTGGTGCTACTTTAATTCAGTATAATCTATTGTCATGTGCCATGTTCCATCAGGCTTTTATACTGGCCATACAGGACTATCAAAATGACTGTGAATAGTTACTATTATTCCCAATGTTTCTAATTGATTGTAGCCATAATTTCCTGGTGCCCTCCTGGGAGTTGGTATTTTTTAGTTGCTATAATTCTTTGGGGTGAAAGCACCATCGCCATGAACCACTTAGCTTATCCTCTTAGCACCACATTTATTATTTTGCATTGAAGTTGGAATTCCCCTAAAGAAGTTGGTAATGTGACATTTTGGAGAATGTCAATTCCTAAAATAAATTCAGGTATAGGGGAAATATACACAACATGTTTTTAGGGAAGGAAAATGTCCAATCTGTAAAAATAAATATGTGTTTTAGCATAAACAGTTTTTCCCCCAAAAGCAAGCTATGTGCAGGACTGGCCCATGGAATCATGCTACTTTGCCATGAATTAAAGCACAGCTCCTGTGTCTACTAGAGCTAGCACCTTTTGTTGATTGGTAGGGGACCAATAAATGGTTAATTTTACATGTGGTCTTTGATCCCCTGGGCCCCTATTTATTCGCACACAGGGATGTTGACACCTCCCCTGTGATGGGGGAAGGGTGCCTGCCAAGCTTCTGCCAGAGGAGCAGAAGGTTCTTAGATTTGGACTGGCAGCTTTTTATTTATTTTCCTCCCTGACCCCCAGCACCTTGAGAGGACAATTTTGTAAATCTTTGGTCCTTAGGAAGCTTGCTCCAAAGCTTCACTAGAACAGCATTAGGCTGTTTGTTTATTGTTTCTAGCTCAGTGCATGTGACAATAATGTTTGCCTACATTTGCTTGTGTGACACAGGATTAAAGTCATCATGCCATTGGGGCACCTTTCCTTCCCCTCAGACTCCAGTCTTTTTTGCAGTCTTTCTTGTTCCCCTAAATCTGCTATAGCCTGTGTGGCTTGCAACAAGCTGCCTCACTAAGGGGCTTAGGATTGATACCAGATGCCCATAAAAATTATTTGGAGCAGTGTGTGAAATAGTAGACTTCATTCCTGCAGTAAAATCTTCTGCATCAGGCCCAACAAAGTTGGCAGCATAAATGGCATGTTTCATCCCTGACCCCATGAAACATCCTATAACTCTCCCACACATTGCCAATGGAGAGTGGCATGGGGTATATCTCCCTCACTAAGACAGGCAGCTTTGCATCCAGCAACTAACAATACTAACAATGACAGTGTTCTTGCTTTTCCAGTGGTGGTATATAAGTGCTGGCATAGAGAAGGGTGGGTGGTGATAGATGCCAATTTACCCATTTCCACTCCAGATACAACTGCTTCTGCCCCAGTGTCCCATAACCTTAGAAACCAGTTAGGCAAGGACTCACTAGATTTCTTTCTGTATCTTTGCCCTAAATCCCTCAACCCAACAGCAGTATATTCCCTCATAGTTATATGTAATTTCTGCTTGGGACGTTGGAGATGTTGGCCCCTAGGGGGCTGATCTTGTGAGGACTTCCATTTTTGTTGTATTATGGGATTCACCCATGAAGGTTGTTCCTCCTCTTCTACCTCCCATTCTTCCTCTTTCTCCTCATCTGAGGAGGAGTCCATAGGGACTCCATGTTTTGTGGCCCACCATGGAGTGGTTAATAATCTTTGGAAATGGACTCAGGGCAGACTATGAACCCTAACCTCAGTATATCTACAATCCAGGGTTTCTAGTTGGTTATCAACTTGGTGCAGATGATCAGTTAAAGAATCTTGTGCCAGGCACCTATCTCTTTATAATTTTAATTCTTCTAGGAAGTGTATGGAGGTTTTTGCCACTTGCTTTGCCTCAGTAACCATCTGCAAGTGTCCTAATAAGGACCATGCTATAGCCACTACTGTTTGGTGATCTTGCATCTTTTTATTTAAGTGCAGCTTCTCTGCTACCTGCTGTAGCAAGCCAGTATACCTGCTGGAGTTTTGAGGCATCCCCCTATTCTCTCAGTGTTCTCCACTTGTCCAGGAAGGCAGCCACCCCTCCCCACATGGATGTTATAGGCCAACCTGGGATTTCCCCATGGATTCTCCCTTCCTGTGTCACTGCTAGTGGTTTTTCAGCCTCCTGGCTGGTTCACAATTTGTTTCAACTCAGCTCCTGGAAGGTTCAGGTCAAGGCAGCCACAGGACCAAAGAACACACTCAGCACTGAATCAGACATGAGATTTATTAGAACTTACAAAAAGAAGAGGGTCTTTTTTTGTTTGTTAAAACTTTTTTTATTTATTTCTCCTCCCCTCATTGTTTGTGCTCACTCTCTGCTTTCTGTGTCTGTTCATTGTGTGCTCTCTGTGTCTGCTTACCTTTTTAGGAGGCACTGGGAACGGAACCCAGGACCTCCCATGTGGGAGCAAGGTGCCCAATCACTTCAGTCACATCTGTTCCTTGTTGTTATGTCTCTCATTGTGTTTCCTCATTGTATCTCCTCATTGTATCATCTTGTTGCATCATCTTGTCATGCCATCTTGTTACAACAACTCAGTGCACCAGCCCATTGTGTCAGCTTGCTGTCTTGTTCATCTTCTTTAGAAGGCACCAGGAACTGCACCTTGGACCTCCCATGTGGTAGGCAGGAACCCAAATGTTTGAGCAACATCTGCTTCCTGAAGAGGGTCTTTGAAGGGAGCAGTTCAGAGAATGAAAGTAGTACTCTGCAAAGAGGTGGGAAAATGAGGGACAATATAAGAGATTTCAAGACAAAGACATTCCATAATGTAGAAGAGCAGAGTTTCTGTTAGGGCTACCTGAAACCCCCAGAAAAGGTCTAACAATGTTATTACAGAAAAGGAGTGAATAGTTTTGAAAAGAGTATGATTTACAACACCATCGGCACATTGTATCCCTGTGGGGAGGTCTGTTACATTTTAACTTGTGTCCTGGGGCATTCAGGTAGCTAAATGCTGTGGACTGAGTTTTGCTTAGGGAAGGTAAGACAAGGCCTGGAACCTGGGGGACCACCACACTATTAATCAACATTGTGTTAGAAGTTCTAGCTAGCACAATTAGACAAGAAAAGGAAATTTAAAAAATTTGAAAATTTTTTTTAAATTTCAAATTTTCAAATTGGAAAGAGGAAGTAAAATTCTCAATATTGGCAGATGACATGATCTTGTATTTAGAAAATCCAGAAATATCTACAAAAAGCTATTAAAACTAATAAATGTGTTCAGGAAAGTGGTAGGATACAAGACCTACACACAAAAATCAGTAGTGTTTCTGTACACTAGTAATGAGCAAGTTGAGGAGGAAATCAAGAAAAAAAATTCATTTACAATAGCACAATAAGCTCAAATATCTAGGAATTAATTTATCCAGGAATGGAAAGGATCTCTATTCAGAAAAACACAAAAGACTGCTATAATAAATTAAAGAAGACCTAAACAAATGGAAGGACATTCTGTGTTCATGGATGGGAAGGCTAACATCTTGAAGATGTCAATTCTACCCAAATCAATTTATAGATTAAATGCAATACCAATCAAAATTCCAGCAGCCTACTTTACAGAAATAGAAAGCTCACTTACCAAATTTGTTTGGAAGGGAAAGTGGTCCTGACTAGCCCAAAATACATCCTAAAAAGAAGAGTGAACTCAGAGGACTCACATTTCCTGATCTTGAAGAGTATTATAAAGCTATAGTGCTCAAAACTGCATGGCATTGGCATAAAGATAGACACATTGGTAAGTGAGTTGACTTGACTGTTCAGAAATAGACCCTCAACCCTATGGTAAACTGATTTTTCATAAGCCTACCACATCAACCTTTCTGGGACAGAATGGTCTCTTCAATAAATGGTGCTGCGAGGACTGGATAACCACAAACAAAAGAATGAAAGAGGCCCCCTATCTCACTCCCTATACAAGAATCAACTCAAAATGGATCAAAGACCTACAGGACTATAAGAGCCAGGACTATAAGGCTCCTGGAAGATACTATAGGGAAACATTTGCAAGACTTTGCAGTAAGTGAAGTCCCTTAAACCTTCCACCCAAAGCATGAGTAACAAAATAAATTAAGATAAATGGGACCTCCTCAAAATTAAACACTTCTGCACTTCAAAGGACTTTGTAAAGAGGGTGAAAAGGCAGCCTACTCAATGGGAGAAAATATTTGTAAATCATATATCTAACAATGGTATAATATCCATGATATATAATGAGATCCTACAACTCAACAATAAAAAGACAAATGGACCAATGAAAAAATGGGCCAAAAGCCTGAATAAACATTTTTCTAAAGAAGAAATACAAATGCAATATTGTTCAACATCACTGGCTTTTAAGCAAATGCAAATCAAAGTTTCAATGAGATATCATTTCATACCTACTAGAATGGTCACTATTAGCCAAACAGAAAATTTGAAGTGTTGGAGAGGATGTGGTGAGATAGGAATGCTTATTCATTGTTGGTGGGAATGTAGAAAGGTACAGCCACTGGGGAAGTCTGTTTGGCAGATTCTCAGGAAGTTAGATATAGATCTACCATGTGATCTGTCAATAAGACTACTAAATACATACCCAAAAGAACTGAGAGTTGTGCTGCAGACATCTGCACACCAATGTTTATAGCATCATTATTCACAATTGCCAAAAGATGGACACAACCCAGGTGTCCATCAATAGATGAATGGAGAAACAAACTGTGGTATATATACACATGATGGAATATTATTCAGCTGTAAGAAGAAATGAAGTCATGAAGCATATGGCAATATGGATGAACTTGGAAGACATTATGTTGAGTGAAAGAAGCCAGGCACAAAAGGCCAAGTATTGTATGATTTTGCTATTATGACCTAAATATATAGTGAACAAATTCATGGAGTTAATAGCTAAAATATAAGTCACTAGAAAATAGAATGTGGTTAGAGAATGGAAAGCTGAGGTTTAATCTGTGCAGAATTGATTAAAAAAAATTATTTGCAAAGGCTTGCAAATGAATAGAAATGGTGAAAATATATGATAGGATCTGTAGCAAGCAGCCCTAACATATAAGTATGATAGTGGATTGTGATTTTTTTCCCACTTTTTTCTTTTTGGAGCAATGGAAATGCTTTATTATTGATTGAAGTGAAGAATGTGCAACTTGAATTTGCCAAATGACATTGATTGTACACTTTAGATAAATTATATGGTTTATGAAAAAAATAACGATGTGGGTTGGGGCAAAAATACCCCAAATGTACAATATGGACTAGAGTTAGTAGTAATACTCTGATGATGCTGTTCCATAATGTCTTCAAGCTTCATCCATGTTGTTATATGCACCCCAAGTTCATTCCTTCTTACAATTGCATAATATTCCATCATATGCATATACCACATTTTGTTTATTCATTCATCTGTTGATGGACACCTGAGTGTTTCCATCTTTTGGCAGTTATGAATAAAGCTGCCATGAACATCAGAGTGCAAAAGTCTGTTTCCCTGCTTTCAGTTCTTCTGAGTACTGTATATACCTAGTAGTGGAATTGCCAGGTCATATGGCAGATCTATATTTCACTTCCAAGGAACCACCAAACAGTCTTCCAAGCAGCTTTATTAGTCTACATTTTCACCAACAGTGAATAAGCATTCCTATTTCTCCACATCCTCTCCAACACTTGTAATTTTCATGTTTTTTAATAGTGGACATTCTAATAGGTATGAAATGATATCTTATAGT
>JAQZBX010059294.1:0-17554 GCA_029593785.1 Cabassous unicinctus | reverse complement strand
CATCCCCCCCGCCCCCTCTCCCCAACTTTAGCCCTCCCGGCTTCGGGGCGGCTGTCAACAGCGCCAGCTCCGCCCCCTCCCTGCGCCCGGAGGAACCGCCACGAAGGCGCGGCGGGCGCTGGCGCTCGGGTCCCGGGCTCCCTCAGGAGGCGCGCCCCCGGCCCCCACCCAGATCCCCCAGCTCCGCCGCGCGGGCTACGGGGACTCAGGAGCGAGGGTGCGCGACAACGGCGCGTCTCCGCGCACCCCTCCCACCGCCGCCGGGGACCAGGCCAAGCGCGCGGGCCGAGCTCGGAGGGGGCGAGGCGCGCGCAGCAGCCACGGGGCTCGGCTCGCTGCTGCGGGGAGCCCGTCCCCCGCCCCCCGCCCGGCCAACAGCTAGCGCTCCCACCTCCGCTCTCCCTGCCGTCCGCGCAGCGCACGCCAGTCCTGCTGGCTCCGTCTCGGGTCGCGGCGCGCCGTCTCCCGGAGCCCCTCGGCCACCCCCGGGGTGCAGACTTGGTGCCTGTCGCGGCTGCGCCTGGCTCTGTTTTGTCCCCGCAGTTCCCTTCCCAAAGTGAAGGCTTGGGGGAGGGCACAGCCAACCCACCGCGTGGAAGGGGGGCGGCACGGACTGACCTGTCAACAGCGGAGCAGGAAACCCCCCAGTCGGGGCGAGCTCTCGAGCCCGCGAGGAAACCGGCGTCCTGGGCTGGTGCGGAGCGCCGCAGCGGCAGCGGGGCCGCGACCAGGTGTTCCCCCCTCGGCGGGTTGCCGCCGCCGCGCCCGCCCCCTCCCCCCGGCGCCGCGCTCCCGCCCCGTCGCCGGGGACCAGGGAAGCCCCCAGCTGGATTTTTTTGTGCAGTTTCAGCAAAGCTCCGAGGAAGTTGGTCCTTTTGTTCCACTATTTATAGATTGCGTCAACATTGCGAAAAGAAGGCGGAGCGGCGGCCCCTCCCCCTTCCCTCTCCCCCCTCCCCCCTCGGGCTCCAGGGAGAGAAAAGCCCCAGCACACGACCTAAGTACACAGCGCGCCAGCCGCCCGCCCCCGGCCTGCGGGTCGTCGCTCCCCCTCCTCCCCGCCCGGGTCTGGGCGCTGCCAACCCCGTCACGTGCCCGCCCGGGAAAAGCAGCTCCTCGGGGCTTCGTGCCGCCCGCCAGGGTCCGTGGTGGTGGCGGCTGCCGCGCCTCGGCGCGCGGCCCGCTCGGGGGCTCTGGCTGGTGCACCGCGTGGGCACCTACGCCCTCGCCACCCGGCGGGGATCCCCGGGTCCGCGGCTCAGGGATGTGTTCGCCAGCGCCGGGCGCTTCCCGCTTCCCCTCCCCCGCCTCGGGAGCGCCACCACCACCCACCACCGCCTCGGGAGCGCCGCCGCCCTGCTGGCGGAGTGTGCGCGCGCCCGGGCCTCTCCTGGGAGCCAGGGGCCTGGCATTCCTGGCGCAGCCGGTCTCCCGGGCGTGAGGATGCCCGCCCTTCTCTACCCTCCGCACGATCGGGGTTGGGCGGAGGGGTGTGGGCCTCGAGGGTGGCTGGCAGCCGCTGGCCGAGAGCGGGATACGCGGCCCCTGCGTGCCGAGCTGCTCGGAGACGCTCTGGGTGCTCCGCAGGTGCAGCGGGGCGCTGCGCGAGCTCGCCGCTCCCTCCCCGGACGGGGCTGGCAGACCCGGGCCTCGCTGGGGGGAATGGAGTTTTCCAAGAGATACTGGAAGGAAGTTAGATTTGAGAAGAACACATTCGAACTTTCCTTCGAAACCTGATGAGGAAATGATATAGGCCCCGCCAGGCCCCGAAATGAAAGTGAGCGCCCTCGGCCTGAAGCCTCATTTCCTGAACTCAATGTAAACACGGAGGGCGGTCAACCCCAGAGCCAGGCCTTATAGCAAAGCCCAGTGCGGATAGCTAGTCTTGAGTATCCTTTCCTTTCGCAGCTTCCGGTCCTTTGCCTAGATTATTGATTTAGAGCGCGTTTAAACTTTCCAGAGTCCGAGTGAAATAATGTAGCCCACCCGATCACGGGTGGAGGAAACTCGGGTTCAGTCGGCCGAGTGCAGGACAGTGTGGTAAACAGTCTGAGTGGGTTCGGTTATTTTTAAGGGTTTGGATAAACTGTTCCCGCGTCCTCGCCCTCGCCAGGGCACAAATGCAGGCCGAGGGGTCTCGGCACGGCCCCGCGCTGGGCTCGTCCAAACCTGCGAGCTCTTTTGCTCGGGGCTGGCCGGGGCAGCAGGCAATTTGCCTGTGTCTGGGAAACATTTCCCGGCTTGCCCCCCACCCTTTTTAAAGAGGGGTACTTTAGGTGATGCATCAGTTTTGCAACGTGTGCCTCGCTATAAAGTGGGAGCCGAGAGGAAGTAAAGCAAGGCTGGGCAGGGGTTGCCTCTGCTTTGGTACTCGGTTTGCAAAGCGCTGAGCCGGGTGGAACCGCGGCAAACTGGACAGCGCATCGGACCCTCACACCTGATGGTGCTCGGGGCCTGGTGCGGGAGCCGGCTCTTCTGGTTTCCTTCCACTTTCGGGAAAGACTCCGGCCGCACCTCTTGCAGCCTTTCCACCCTGCCTGCCGACTCTGTTCGAAAGCTACAGCCCGCCTATAAGAAGGCGAATTCTTCTCCCGATTTTGATAGCATCAGTATCTCTAAACCATGTTTCTTGGACTGAAGAAAACAAGCCAGGGCTTTCTGCCCCTTACCAGCTCTGCAAGGGGCAAGAGGTGCCCATGCCTTTGCCCCCTCCGTCCTCCCGCCCGCTCCAGCTACGCGCCGGGCCGCGGTGGCCCCGCCACCTTGTTCAGGACACGCGCTTCCCATCCCCTCTTGGTTCTTCCGCAGTCGTCCCCGTTGCGGAGAGGAGGGAGCGAAAGCAAAACGAAAGCACCCAGGGCGCATCGTTCGCCGCGGCTTTCCTGAGCGCGGCCGTGGGAGGCGAGGTCTGGGCTCCGGAGGCGGGCTAGGGAGGCCTGAGCTGCGCGGAAACCGGGGGTGGGGGACCGCCGGACCCCGTCTCTCCTCCTCCCCCTGGGAAAAGTGAGCGCGGATCCTATACCAATTCCGCAGTTTGAAACTTTGGCCTGGGTCTTGAGCAGAAACTGGAGCCTGATGTGGACCGTGCGGCCGGGAGGCGGCGGCGGAGGAGAGCGGCGCGGGGACAGTGGGGCCCGGGAGGCGAGCGTTGCCCTGGCCCGCGGAGGCCGGGCGGAGGCCGGGGTAAGCGCGTCTAGGACGCAAAGAGGCCGCGCGGGACTCGAGGCCCGCAGGCTTGTTCTTCCCCTGAAGTCGTCTAAGCACCCGTCCCCCACTCCCCCTCCGTCAATCAAGAGCCCTAAGTGCCATAGAAAGAGTTAAGAAAACTTTGGTGACAGCTTCCCCTCGCAGTAGTCCATGTGTGGGGACAAAGGCGGCCCGCGCAGATTTGGACGAGGCCGGGCCCGCGTGGGGGACCTTGCCGGCCGTAGACTTTTTCCTTCAAGGGCAAGGGTGAGATTGTCTTCACGAGGTGACAGTAACACCCCTCTCCGCCCCCACAAGCACCCCTCAGGAATGGTAGCCAGTTCTAGTCCGGCCAACCTAAATACGTCCCCGCCTTTCTTTTCAGCGATCCAACACTGGCACATTGGCCTGCGGGGCCGCTCGCACTGTCACGCAGCCCACTGATGCAGCTGGAAGTCCGAAAGCCCCATCTTACCTTAATACTCAACTTTATTCTACTTAGTAACACCTTTGTTGTAGCAATACCTGCGGGTTTCACCAAGAATTAAAAAGCTATTGACCCTAAATGGAGTGACGGTGGAAACCTTACTGCATCCAAGCTGCGTCAAGTGTGGACTTTCTCTCGCTGGCACCTGATGCCGGGCGCAGCCGGCAGCTGTCAAACCTCTGGTTGCTCCCAGGCGCTTCCGCACGGCGCCCGTCCTTTCTTGAAACTGGGAGACTTGGGACCATGTGCTTGTTTGCATTGTTTAGACCCTGCATCGCCGGTTACTCATTTCATCAAAATTACAAAACTGTAATTTTAAAAGATGCAGGATGGAGAGTTAAAGCCATTTAGGCGAACCTCGGAAAGGCAGTCTTGATTTCCTGCTAAGGTTTTGCTGCTCACAAGCTGTACAACCCCAGGCCAACTTTGCCGATTTTTATTTCCTCCCCCTCCTCACCGATAACTGCAAACCAGAGAGTCCTAATTGTAGACAGGACGGCCCACTCCACCTAAATTGCATTAAACAATGATGGGAGGAGAGCTACAGGTGACAAAGACATTTAGGCTCTTCTTTTTGGAAAGAACCGTCTATTTCTTTTTAAAATTGTCAGCAAAAGCTGTTTTTGATTCAACAGATTGATAAGAGTCTGGTTTCGTAGGTGGCTACTGTGCTCACTTTCTTGCAAGTACCTTATTTTTGTGAAACAGAGGTTCCATCAGGCTACCGTGCTAAACTGGGCATTTAGAGTTATGGGGTTAGTTGAAAGCCCGTAGTTACCCTTATTTTGCACCCCATTTTTTTTTTTTCCTAAATCTCCGGGTTCGCAAATGATACTTTGCCAGGGCTAGGTTCCGACTTCATTGCCTAAAACGTTTTCCGCCGGGTCGGTCTCCAGAACCATCGAAAGCCCCAGCTTTGAGCACGTCACTGGAACCCGCACCAGAAACCTCGATTTGAAGTCCAGTTTGGAAACAAATCTGTGCCTTTCGCGGTGAAATGGGAACTTGCCCAAGCGATGCATCTGGCTTTAGATTTTATGGGGAATCTGATCTGGAAAAGGGAACGCCTGTTTCAGCCGCCGGCAACAAGCCCCGCGCTCGTCCCGGGGGGCGGATGGGGGGGGGCTGCCTTCAGCAAACAGCTCGCCGGGTCTCGACCCGCAGGGCCTCAGCCGACCTCTGAGCGTCCTGATTTGCGTTAACCCCACACCCGCGCGCTCCCTTCGCGGCCTCGCCTGGGGTCGCTGGCTGCGGCTGATGAGGCTTTTGACCCGGGGGAGAAAGTTTGGGGCTGAAGATCAGATGTCCTTAAAGGGGCGGGGGAAAGGGAGAGGCTCTTGGCAGATAGTGCCAAGAAATTCGGACACCCTGCGATCGCGGGGAGGCCCAGGGAACTGTCCTGGGGGAGCGCAAGTGTTCCCGAGACTTTGCCAAAGTTTCGAGACTCCGGAGGTAGTGTGTCCTCCGCCACCCCACCCCACAAGCCTCAGGCTTATTTCATAATCCCCTAGGGGCTGCTTTAGGCGAGGACCCAGGCCAGGGGTGGGAGTGGGGGGGTGGGCCGGGCCTTTGCTGGTCTCCTCCCTCCAACCCGTTTCCCCCTCTCCATCCCGGCTCGCGGCAGCGGAAACCTAGTAGGGGTTAAACCGGCGCCGCAGGGTGGGCGTGGGAAGTGGTGCCAGTGTTCTGCCCCGACGGGTGGGAGGGGCGGGAGAAGCGGGGTGGGGGTGGGGGGATCCCGGAAAAGACCGGAAAAGCCGGGAGCAAGGGGAGGTGGAAGGCTAGGGCGTTGCGGCTCTTGGGGGCTGGTTCCCAGGCCCACGCAGGCGGGAATCCGGCCGATGACGGCGGCTGCGGGGCCAAGCCGTGGTTTTTGCCCGTCTCGGCCCTCCTGGTCACGGTTATGTCAGGAGAGCGCCCTGGCCCCGAGCTCTTCGGCGGAGGAGAGACTCCCCCTCGGGCTTTCTCTGTGAACCTTACTGGCTTGGAAGCCGAGGGGCGGGCGGGGCGCTGCTCTGGGCGCTGAGGACGGAGAGTAGCCTTCGGAGAGGGCGGCGGCGCTTCTCCCGTCTACGTGGAAAACAGCAGCCCAAGTAGCATCCCTTCGGCAGGCAGCCCTTTAGCCCCGGTGAAGTGACAGAAGGGGACTCAGGAAACCCGAGAGGCTCAGCTCCGAGCTTCAGGGTTTCCAAGGGTGTCGGACGCCTGGGAATCCTGCTCGCCTCGCGGAGAGCTGCGCCCATTTCCCCTTCCAGAATAAAACCGAAGGCGCGATCCCGCCCAGGAAGGCTGAAGTTCAGAGGCCGCGGGGACTTGGAGCAGGCCCCGCCGACCGCCCTCCGGCTGGCTTCTCCCGCGGCCGCGGGGAGTGCGTCCTTTCGGAGTAGCCCCGGGCGAGAAGCGCGCGACTCTGGGCGCGCTCGGCGCTGGGCCCCGCCGCGGCCCGGGCGTCCCAGCAGGAAACGCTCCGTCCTGTTTTCGGTCTCTCAGTCAAAACGTTGGGCTGAATCCCGAAATCCCTTTTTTTTGATAGCCCGGAAAAGAAACACGGTAAATAGACTCACCATCATGTTTGCGTCAGAGAACCATTTCCCCCGGACTGAGATTGGTTTTTTCATTAGTTGCAGAAACAATTTTTGGTTGTGTACCTGCCTTCGGGAGCTCCTGGGTGTATTCTTCTCTCTTCCTTTCCCTCTTCAACTGGTTGTCAACTCCTTTCTTCTTCTTCTTCTTTTTTTTTTAAGTTCCGGATACTAGATTCTGTCTCATCCTATTGTAAGATGATGGTATTTAGCCGTAGTTATTCCAGCATTTATCAATGGCCAATATAAGCCGCAGTGCTTTGCATAGCTCACTTAAAATCGGTCATGTTTTCGGTTCCTTTGATCCACAGCAACCGAACAGTTTTGCTTTTGCTTGTTCATTTTTTGCACATCGCTTTCGGTGACGGTGCTCTTCTCCCGGTTACAAGTTCCCTTTTCTCCCAAACAGTTCTAGGGTTTTCTTAATGTTTACAGGGACCTAAAAAGTTAGAAGCAATTCAGCGTGTGCTAAGACTCACCTCCACTTTTATTTATTTATTGTCAGACAAGAATTAACACCAAACGATGTAATCAGTTAAATAAAACAGACTTTAACATCATTAAGCATGAACCTCTCCATTATTCGGGCAATTATGTAACTTCGAAGGCAGTAATACAAACGAAATTCTTGTGAATCAAAGAAAATTATGGAAGCTGTCCATCTGAGATCCAGATGAAGAAGAAAGAGGTTTCTGTCTTTTTAAGAAGAGCGCTCATTGACGCACACTTACTAATATGAAACAAAATGGGTAAAGCTAGCTCTAGCAGGATTTCTGCACGTAGTAGGTACTCAATGAGGATTTAATCTCCTTCTCTCCCCTTTCTTCTCCCTATCCTTGGAAATTTTGGCAGGACATACAGACTTCCCAGGGGTTAAAGAAATTATGCTCAAACTTCCCTTCTGGTTTATGTAATCTCCACTCACTGAAAAAAAAAAAAAGACTCACAAAATTTATCCAGGGAACTTTTAATAGCTTATTAAAACTTAATGGGAATAGGCAAAATAAAAAAACACGGTGGTTACATACATATAAATCTGAAACACATTAAATTAATTCATACTTTTCAGTGGCTGTAATAGGTAACTATTACCATTTGATTTCGTTTACAAAGTTCTACAGTAAAAACGAAATTTGTGGGCTCTTGCTCACTTCTCGCGTTTCTGCTAGAGCAGCCTTCACCCACAAACTGATATATCTCGACCTCACATCCTTCACAGGGCAAATTTTATCTCGACGCTGTCCAGTTATCCACTTTTGAGTCTTGTGCGCATTGCGGGGTGTGTGTATGGGGGGAGTCTTTAAAAAATAAAATGAGAAAGGGAGAAAGAGTTTGTAACCCTCCTGGGGAGAGAAAACCCACCTGCGCGCACCTCCGGCCTTGGTTGCGGAGTCGCTGGCAAGCAGAGCCGCTGCGACTTGGCGGATCCCGCCGCGTCACCTGGTCCCGGCGTATTTTCTTTGGGGCCCATTCACGCGAGTAAATAGACACGTCGCAGTGAGTTTCCTGGCAGCCTTGCACTCCTCTTGAAGCAAAAGAGGATTCCCGCACGTTCGCCTCTGCTTACAGGTTTTCCTGCCTCAAACTGTAAAAAATAATAAAAATAAAAACAAAGTGTTCCGCTCAGCGTTTTTGCTGCTTCTTCTTCGCATGACAAGGCCGGTCACGGCGGGTGACCGGGCTGTCCTGCGGGGTGAGCCGGTCTCGCCGGGCTGTCCTGCGGGGTGAGCGGGAAGACAGTCGCACCTCGGTGGTGGCTCCCGCAGAGGCGAGCGTGAGGGCACCGTTCGTGCGTTGCACCCAGCGCCCAAACTCAGCGCCCCGTGCGTGATGAAAACTTGTTGCACCGATATCTTTTCTTCACCCGAGCGCCCTTACGAAATCTGTGGAGAGACTCAGGGACGCGGTCGTGGCTTCGGGATCAGGACTTTCCCTCTTTGACATCTACTTATCTCGTTCTAGAAAAACCCATCATGCAAGAACCTCTAAAATTATGTCTCCGCCCTCCACTCCGGGAGGCTGGAAGTCTCGGGTGCTAGTGTGAATCCCCCGAGTCTGGCGCGCCGGGTTCCCGCGCGCCGAGCCTAGACGCGGCGCGTAGGTCCCGGTACATTTAGAGCCGCAGATCCAGGTCAGAATTGGGGAGGGCGGGGGTGGGGGTGGGGAGAGTCCCAATCGGGCCTTAAGTAGCTGCCTGGGGTTCGGCCCGGCGCCCCCTCAAAATTCTTCTCAGCGCCCAAGAGTTGCCACTGACTGTGCTTTGTGCAAACTGGACGCCACTCCTGAAGTGCGCGCGAAATCAACCTGTGGGGTCCCGGCATATCATCATTACTATTGGCTTATTAATATTTTTTTTGCAAACTGAGACTTCAAGTGATTCCCCCACCCCCCCAACACACATCCCCATCCCCGAGGCCGGGTCCTAACTCCAGGGCTTTTCTATCTGCAGGACTAGGCGCCCGGGCGGGCTGCGGCTCCCGGGTCCCCTTGAGTCCCGACCGGGCCTCGCCGCTCAGTCAGCGTCGCTCCGGGCCGGGGCTGTACACCGAGGGGCGCTCGGCAGCGGGACAGCGCGGACGGCGTCGCTCCAAGCCAGGGGGACCGAGGAACGGGCGACAGGGGAAAGCCCCCCGCGGGCCACCACGTAGGAGCTGAGTCGGGGGCGCACGGGCGGCTCGACCCTGAGCGAGGGGGCGCGCAGGAGGAACCGCTTCTGGAGATTCGAGGCGCAGGCAGGTCTGGCGGGGAAGGGATACGGGGCTGGATGGAACTCTGGGTTCTCGTCGTGGATCTAGGCGGCTTCGGCGAGTCAGCAGAAACAATAGTTCCGAAAAGCGAAGCTGGGCCTGGCCGGGCCGACGCTCCCAGCCGAGACGGCGCAGAGGTCCTGCTAGTGCAGGACACAGTCAGGCCCAGGGGCGCCCAGCCGGGGCCCGGCTGGCCCGCAGGGAGAGCCTCCCGCGGAGGTGGGAAACCAGGGCAGCCCTGGGCACCCTCCCAGGCTCGGGGAATTCACAAGGTTCTTTCCAGGCCTCAGCGACCTCTGGGCAGGAGTTAGCTCAGAGGCAGGTTTCTTCGACCACTGGTTCCCACATCTACAGCCAGTGATCTCAAAACCCTCTCAGGATCTTAAGGTATTTTTGCCGCTAGACGTGAATTCGGGACACTTTTTCTCTCCCTCAAGTGAGGCGGTGGCATGGTCAAGGGGTGGGTTACAGGCCTGGGAAGGGCCCATCCCCTGTTCAGGACGGGGTTCTCCTTCCCGGGAGCTTGTGTGCCCCCCATATTGCTGAACCTGCCAGGGGAGTGCCTGCCCGTATGTGGGGAGGGGTTTTCCCAGCGGGAAGAGGCCTGCCTGGCAGACTTGGGAGGGAGAGGCCTGCGTGGCCAGGATGCAAGGGAGGGCCCTGGCGATTAGGACCTCACTCTCCTCAGGAGAAAGAGGCCTGAGGTGTTTCGCTGCCTTGACTGAGAAGGCAGGGTGGCCCTGCCGGGTCTGCAGGTGGGGTGGAACAAGGCCAGCGCTCCCTGAGACCCAGCTAGGATCATACATCTGTATTTTCCTTGCTGGGTTGCATGTATTTTAAGTTTCTGCCCCATTTATTTTCTGGTTACTCTTTAGCCAAGTGTTTTGGAAAATTTTGCCAAAAGGAAATCATTGGCTTAACAGATGTTGATGGAGGGCCTACTTTCTGTGTGCCAGGTACAGGAGCTGGGTGGTGCACAAGACAGCTGCTGTTCTCATGGAACTTTAGAATCCATTTTTTTTTTTCTGAAGAGAGAGAGAGAGAGAAAGAGAGAAAGAGAGAGAGAGAGAGAGAGAGAGAGAGAAACCAGGCAATTAAAATATGCCCTGAAGAAAATGGAAAAAAAAACAACTCTCTTTGGGGAGCAGATGTAGCTCAGTGGTTGAGCACCTGCTTACAATGTACGAGGTCCTGGGTTCAACCCCCAGTACCTCCTTGAAAAAACTGAAGAGGGAGACCTGGGCACATCCAGGGTAGAGTGGGCATGGCATGGCTATGTGGACAACTACAAGAAGTTCAACATTCCTGTAACATGATGCGGGAGGGTGGGGAGGGGGCGTGTACCTGGACCCAAGGAGGGCCCAGAGGGTGAGCAGTGCAGCCATGGGACATTCATGGGGGTGGTGTGTGTGTGTAGGGCCCCAGGCCTTCTCAAGATCAGATGACCCCTCCCCTCCAGGGTTCCCTTCTGCTGCTAAGATTTGAGGGATTCACTTTTATTTTGTCAAGGGAGCTGGTATTTCCTTGCCAGGACCCTGGGAGGCATGTATAGATAAATAAAACACACCTATGCCAGTTCTTCCTACAGGCTTAATACTTCAGACCTTTAAAAAAAAACAAAACACCAAAAAACCTGAAAACTGATTTTGAGACAAAACATCTAGCAGAAAATTTTGTGACCATATTGCAGTTAGAAAATTTGATATTAAATCTTTAATAGCCAATGAGGCAATTCCTATCCTCATGGAGTTTACAATCCAATGGAAGACACAAAGAAATAAATACAAGAAGTTCAACATTACAGGAACATAGAAGGCAGCAGACAAGACAGGCTTTAATCTCACAGGGATGGTGGTGGGGTGGGAATGTTGGGGGGAGGATGGGGGAGTGCAGGGCCTTTAGCTCAAGGTAACTTGGGGTGGTCCCATAGGGAAATCTGGGAGACCAGAAAGAGAAGGCCTGCTACAAGCAAATAAGTCTGTGCGAGAGGGAGAAAAGAAAGGTCTTGCAGCTCACTAGACTAAAAAACTTATCAGTTTGATGTCACGATTATTAATTAAGAGAACATTTAGATATGGTGCCTTTAACTGGAGCTACTGCATCTCTTTGTGGCATAATTGGTAGGGGCAGGAGGGAATGATTCATTGAGTGCCTGCAATGTCATAGGCATTTCATATATGTTGCCTCTTTTTACCCTCATAACAATTCCACAAAGTAGGTATTTTTCTTTCCATTTTATAGATTAAGAAACTGAGGCTCAGTGCAGTTATGTGAGGTCACTTGGGGAGTAAGTGGCAGAGCTATCTGACCCCAAGCTTGTGTTCTCTGAGCTCTTCTTGTGGTGTCCCTTCCCAACCCAGATGTGATGATACCCCATCCCCCCTAAAAAAAGATCATAGCAAGAGAATTTACACATGAGGAATTTAAATCCCTGTTGAAAAAATAGGGTTGGGTGGCCTTGTCAAATCCCTTTAAATTATTTTCTAGGGTTACTGATATAAAAAATTAAAGAGATCACATTAGATAGAGCAGCAGGGATGTTTTATACGAATTGAATCCACACACTATGATTACTTTCTCTTTACCATCCCTCGCTTGCTAGAAAATTTTCCAAATAAAGAGAGGCTTATGCGTTAGTTTTGCTTTACTATACAGGGAAACATGTGTGTGCTAGTTTTACATTTAAATTTCCATTCCCATTTGCTTTTCTAACTTGTAGTCTCTAGGCTGCTTTCCCTGGTTTGTGACTGAAGGTGCCGTCCTTAGTGTGTAGACCATCTGAGGTTTAGTGATTGGGGGAGGGATTATGAGACTATAATTTTATTGATGGATAAAATGTGATAGGTAAAAGGAAAAGAAAATATATATATTTTAAGAAATACTAGAATTATGTTAATTAATTAACTAATGAACTAATTCATAAATATCTGTTGATGTGCTGGACACCTTGCTGTGTGCTGAGGCTGTGACGCTGATCAAGACAATGTCCTTGCAGCAGTGGAGAGTAGCTCAGGAAGGAAAACAATGCTTGCTCAGCTCCTGCCACATGCTAATTGACCATCCTAGGCCTATTGAATCCTTCATACAAACCGGCTGTCTTTATCGCTATATTCCACAAAAAAATGAGGCTCAGAAGAATTAAATAATTAGCTCAAGGTCACACAGCTGGTAAATGGCAGAGCTCCTATTCAAACCTGGCAATCCAGACTTTTGCTCTTTTTTTCTACACCATGCTGCAACCTTGGCTATGGAAATACTAAATAACTGAAAACTTATTAGTCATTTCACCCCTTCTTGGCCTGTTTCCTCCATTAAAAGAACTGGATAACTCTTCTTATCCTCTTTACCTCAGGGAGCACTCTTAAAACCTAAAAGCATTGTAATAAAATTTTAAAGCTGTTTTTAATTGTGTAGCTTAATTTAATCTTAAAAGAGAAAAAGCAAATCAACCCAAATAACAGGTTAATGATAATAATTCACTGATGAAAAAAAAAACTCCTAATCCAGTAGAAGCAGGTTTTGATGAATTGTTATTGTTGTTTGTTTATTTATTTTTTCTTACTTATTTGATGAATTGTTATTGTTGCCCTTTGTTTTATCAATTTAACAACAGGGAACGGATGTAACTCAAGTGGTTGAGCACCTGCTTCCCATGTATGACGTCTCAGGTTCGATCCTGGCACCTCCTAAAAGCAAAAACAAACAAATAATTTAACAACAGACATTTCTTGGACATGGTAGGCATTGCACTGGGCTTGTCAATACAAAAATTAGGGCAAGGTTCTTGTCCAAAATGAGCTCCAAGTCTAGTAGATGAAAGAGACACATAAATAGGTAAATTATAGCCGGTGTGCTGTTATAGATCTAACAACATTCTGAGCCTCCCTTAGCCAGAGGAGAAGCTTTGTCTCCCAACAGTGGTTCCCAAGCTTGGAAGACACCTGGGCAGCTGGTTAAAAACATAGGATCCCATGCCACTGCTATAGAGTCAGACTTTCTGGAGCTGGGCCCTGGACTTTCTATTTTAAACAAGTTCCCCAATAGTTCTGCTGAAGTATGCCTAGGACAGCATTTGGGGAAAAGACCACTGGATCACGGTCAAGCACTGTAAAGAAACATCAGCCCCGAGGTCCTGACAGCACTGAGGAGGATGTGCTTATCCTCCTTTAGCAAAGATTAGGGATCCAGATCCATATAGGAAACTTCATGTGCCAAGAGGTAGGAAGGGTGATGGAAGCCTTCAGAGCAGGTATGGATGACATAAGCCACAACACATTGCATTGGGATGTGGGGGGAGGCATTTGGGCTAATAGTTTTACCCATGAATTCATGTAAAACTCGGTAGATGCCAGTCTATTCTGGGGCATCTAGCTGGTCCAAGTAGCTTGGTGCGGAGGTTCCCAACTTTTTTTTTGAAGCCATGGAACATTTCATCTGGATAAAACTTTAGATGGAGTCCCAATAGATAAAGAACTGCTGTGACTAAAGAAGAGGATGGGCAGACCAGGAGGGACTTGAAGCCAAAGCCTAGACTTAACCTTCTTTGTATTCCAGGCCTGGCATCATGTAGGAGCACAGCAAAGCTTTGACAACTGAATGAATAAATGGATGAAATGCCATCATTTCTGTTTCAAAATGTAGTTGAGGAAAACAAAGCTTGCTAGCATTTTCTTCAGTAAAGACCAAAGTAAATAATCCATGTAGTGACTCATTTTCATCCCTAAATTATTTTGGCCACCCCTGGTCCTACTTGCTTTCTTTGAACACGAGCTTATGAGGCATTTGGCTCTTACAGTCCAGTTTCCCCTAGGACTGTTTCCAATTCACTTAATCAGGAAAAGAACCCAGGTGAAGGTGGGAAACCTAAGAAGATTTCAGGCTGTTTTTATTTTAGGATGGGTGATGGAATAGGACAAAAAGGAAGAAAGGAAAACATTTCTTTATAAGAATCATTCATGGTTAATTTAAAAAATAAAATTTGTCTTTCACCGGATTATAAAAATAATATATTTTCATTAGAGAAAGCTTGGAAACTACACTCAAGTACAAAGAAGGAAATAAAATGTACCTCCGCCATCACCCAGAGATTATGCTTTTGTCGGTGTGTTATCACTGCAGTCATGTATTTATAAAGCAGTATTTTTTTCCCATACTGGGATTGCATCATACATGTTATTTATAACTTGATTTTGCCACTAAATAATAGACATGGGAAATCAAGGTTTCCTAATGTTATGAAATACTGTTTTGTAACATGATTTTTAATAACTTTTATAATCTGCAGAAGAGTGCACCACATTTTGTCTAACCAATTTCTTCTGGTTGAGTGGACAATGTTAATTTTCTCACTTTTATGGATAGTGCTACATTGAGTATCCTTGTATCTTGTGCGTGCGTGTCTGAATATTTTCTTTGGGTAAATTCCCAGAAGGGAAACTTTTGGGCTAAATGGCACGCATACTTTTTAAGGCTTTGGACGCACATGGCAAAATTGCCTTCTGAAAGGTTGTACCAAGGTCGACTCTAGCGGACGGAGTATGTGAGTGCTTTTTGCTCATGCCTGGGCTTCCCTTTTCATTAGCAATGGGGCATTCTGGCTATTTATAATTAGCTTTGGTGATTCAAGACTGAGGACCTCACTTTCCTATCTTTGGGAAGGAAGATAACGGCCTGGCTGTAGCTATTTTCCAGAAGTTACAATGAAAAAGCTCTCTCAATGTTCTGCTCTTCTTACAGAGCAGCCAAGCCTGAGGATGGCTGCTTAGCGGGCTTGCTCGCCGCTGCTGTGTCCAATGGCAGAGTGTGTTCAGAGCCTCACCCTCTGGCCTACTTGAAACACTCCCCAAGCACTTCTGACACCATGACCACCATCACTTCTGAACTGAGTCTGTCTTTGGCTGTCAATTTGCTTGGGGGACCTTTTCTAGCAGTCACATTTATTTGTGTGGAGGTTGAAACTAGTCACTTGACCACATTTGTGATATGAGTCACCTTAACAAAATGATCTAGAAGGGCGATAAGTCATTCCCGCCTCAATTGCAGCAATAGTGAAAAGTGTGATGCGAATGGCTGTGGATATTAGCTTAGCGTTTATGTTGACGAACAATTATTCCCCCCTTACTCCCTAATTCTCAAGTCTTGATTTGACATTTTCTTCTCATAGCCTGTACACAAAGTGTGTGTGTTTTGTTTTGGAAATTTTGAGCAAGAGGCCCCCCATATGTTGTTGAGCTGCCTGTGCGGACCAAGTGTATGCGTGTATTTACTTTACCCATTTAGGGAAAGTACGATGACTTTCTGTTCTTACTTTGCTCACAAAACTGAAAAATTGGGAGAATCTTTTACCTGTAACTTGGCGGTATGGTAATTCATAGGCGAGAAAGGCAAGGCAAATTGGGTGAAAACTGGTTGAGAATTTTTTTCTTTTTTCTGTTTTAGACAGTCAAAATCATGTAGCTGAGCGTGTGCGCTAGGACGTTTTCTACTTGATTTTTAACCACACTCATTGGAACTGCCAGAGGTAGTAAAAGCTTCCTGGTGAGGCATGTGATGTCCAGTGGGAGAGTGGGGCTTTATGGCCATTCTTTCCAGGCTGCTAATGTTTAAAGCTTTCAATTGTTTTAATCGTTTTGAAATATTGGTTTGAGAAATACGAGATTTGCTTTTATAGGAGCTTTATAAACTCATCTGAATCCTGAGTTATATATGCACAACCTAGGAGGCGGGAGGTCGAAATCAGATTAAACCTCATCCTGACTGCTTTCCCCAGGGTTCCTGGAGCATGTGTGCTGCCCGCGACGCAGCAGGAAGCTGACAGCTCTGAGAACCGTTTTCTTTTTTGCGTGCTGGAGGCTTTAAAATCCTCTTCACGATCAGGGAGGCTTCAGGAAGTCATGAAAAGCTTTTTCTTTTTTAAAAACATTCAGACAGCAGCACAAGCATCTGGGAATTTATTTAAATACTCTGGTTCCCTCAATTACCCATTTCCTTAACATCTATGTTACTTATTTTTCCAAGGGGGAAAAATGGTCCCCTTTGTGTCTTCCTTGGCGTGGCTGTTTTAGGCTGCTCATTTTAACACGAGGTTGCTTGATACCTAAGGTCACAGGTGAAGATCTGGTCACATCAGCTATGATTTGGCAGTGGGTGGGTGGGATGTCAGGGGTGAGGGGCAAAAGGATTTCTGTGGGTGGAACAAGTTTCATGATATCATAGTCACATTTCTTTTAAATAAAGAAATAAGTAGCTGTATTAGTCAGCCAAAGGGGTGCTGATACAAAATACCAGAAATTGGTTGGTCTTTATAAAGGGTATTTATTTGGGGTAGAAGTCCACAGTTACCAGGCCATAAAGCATAAGTTTCTTCCCTCACCAAGTCCATTGCCACGTGTTGGGGCAAGACAGCTGCCGATGTTTGCCAGGATTCAGGCTTCTTGGGTTCCTCTTTTCCCGGGGCTGCGTTTCTCTCCAGGCTTAGCTCCTCTGTTTCCTCCACAAGGTCAGCTGTAGACTTTGAGGTTCTCTAGGCTTTGCTTCTCTCCGCAAGGCCAGCTGTGAACTCTCAGGTGAATGGCTCATCTCCATCCTGGGGCCTTCTCTCCTTTCTCACCAGAACTCCAACATCAAAACTGCTTCAAACTGTTCTTTGCCATGCCTTTTATATTTGATTCCTGTCCCACCAAGGGGTGGGGCTCAATGACCTACTGGCCCAGTTAATGCCCTAATCATAACTTAATCATGCCTTGATTAGCAGACCAGTTTACAAGTATGATCCAATATCTATTTTTTGGAATTCATAATTACATCAAACTGCCAAACTGCTACAGTAGCTAAAATGTGTACATGAAAAACAATACAAAACAATTAAACATTGAGTAAATAGTTGAATTTACTCAATACTTGAATGAAGCAAAACTGTCATCCTCTTTGTCCTTTTTGGAACTCAAGTCCTCTTCCCAACTTCAGAAACCATAGGACTTGCCTTTCTTTCTTCTTTCTCTCAGTCATCCTGCAATGTATCAATCGGTGAAAATGTGCATGTGGTGGGAGAAGGTGGTGGAAGAGCAGTGGTCAGAGTATTCCAGAAGCTAGGATAAGAGAAACCAGCTTGATTTCTGAATTTAGAACAAAGTTTATGTCTATTTAGGAATGTGAGATCTGAACTGATGTAAAAATTTAGACATACTTAAATGTTGCAGTATGTGCTATCAGATAATGAGACTGTGCAGCATTTGTAGCTTCCTGGACTGCCAATGTGGTTCTGTCTCTTTTTCTGGTTTATTTGTCATATTTGTGGTAAGTAAAACAGGTGTGGTTTTAAGTGTTCAGGATTGGGCTATGTTTGACAAATTTGATAATTATCATATGTGGCTTGTCAGTTTACAATTAATTAAAATATAAGATATATTGATTGGTGAATGAATATACTAAATAGAATTTAACCTAGATGATTTATTTAGTAGGCATTTTAGAATATCACAATTACTACTGTGAATACCAATGGGTTAAAAAGAGCAATTATTACTATGCAGCACTGGGCATGTCGTAAGTGT
>JAQZBX010059293.1:0-17549 GCA_029593785.1 Cabassous unicinctus | reverse complement strand
TATAGTGTCTTCACATAGGCATTCATTTTTTCCCTCAAGATATAGTGATTATATCTGAGCACTGATCCTGTAGTAATATACTCAGCCTTAAGAAATGGTATACTTGCTTTCTCTTTGTGTTTTGGGAGATGTTTCCTATCAGATTAAATCACTATTAATGTGATGAATATTTTTAGCTTTAATGAATTTTTCTCATTTACAACTGTATTGAGGGATAGCATTCATACATGAACATACATAAACAATAAGTGTGTAGTAAAAGTTGTGAACTTACAAAACAAACATGCATAACATCATACAGGGCTCCCATAAATCACCTTACCGCCAACATCTTTCATTGTTGTGAAATACTTGTTACAAAACATGAAAAAGCATCAATATATTACTAATAACTATAGTCCATACCTTACATTTGGAGTCTTTTCCCCCAACCCACTCTATTATTAAAACTCTGTATTAGTATAAAATATTTGTCATAGTTCATGGGAGACCATTCTCATATTTGGTAACCAGAGTTCCACAGGATTACTGTTAAGCAGTCTCATGTTTATTTGTGAAATCCATTCAAAGTGTACACTCACTGGCGCTCATTTTGATCACATAGATGTGCTTTCATCACCTCAGTCAATTTTAGAATATTTTCATTACTCCAAAAGAAATAATCCCATAGCTTTTATACCTCCCTATTTTTGAAACTTAAAATTGATATTGTATGTTCTTTGCCATTGCTCTAAAATATTACACTATTACTGGTAACTATCATCCACAAGTTAGGTTTGTAATTTTCCCATTTATCACGATATTCTTAACAACTTGTAATAGAAGAACTTTCTTATATTTATGTTTTTTTTCTTTAAAGATGTATTTATTTATCCCCCCCTTGCTGCTTGCACTGCTGTGTCCACTCGCTGCGTGCCTTCTCCATGTCCGCTTATCTCCCCCTTGCTGTGAGGTCCCGCCGCATCAGCCCACGGCGCCGTGTGAGCCGGCCTGCCCTCACAAGGAGGCGCAGGGAAGCGAACCCAGGGCCTCTCATATGGTAAACGGGTGCTCTATCCATTGCGCCTCACCCGCTTCCTTCCATGAGGTTGCTGCATCAGCCCACCGCCCCGCTCAGGCCGGCGTGCCCTCACAAGGAGGCCTCGGGACGTGAACCCGGGCCTCCCACATGGTAAATGGGGGCTCTATCCACTGAGCCACACCCGCTTCCCCTTATATTTATGTTTAACCACAATCTTCAACTACCACCAAAATCACTGTTATACAGTCCCTAGATTATCCTCTAGCTTCTTTTCTTTTTTTTAAACAATTCATTGAAGTATATCATTCATACATGAACATACATAAATTATAAGTTTTCAGTAAACATTGTGACCTTACAAAACAAATATGTGTAACATCATACAGGGCTCCTACTTATCACCCCACCACAAATACTTTGCATTGTTGTGAAACATCTGTTAACAAATTATGAAAGAACATCATCAAAGTATTACTACTAACTATAGTCTGTATCATACTTCCCTATACTTTTTTAAAAAAAATATTTATTTATTTTTTATCCATTTTTACCTGCCCCCCCATTTTTGCTGTTTTTGTGTCCATTCACTGGGCAATGCCCTGTGCCCATTTCCTGCCCTCTATTCTCTTCCTTCTCTTCTTGTCTTCACTGGGATTTGATCCTCAGAACCTCCAATGTGGGAGAGAGGTGTCCTACCACCTACACCACCCTAGTTCCTGGTTTGTTGGTGCATCTCATCTTGGTTCTCCCTTGTGTCACTCTCTTGTTATATCATCTTGCTGCATGGCTTGTGGGACCTGCTGGTGCACCCACATATGGGAGCTGGCAGAGCAACCATGCATGGGGACTAGTGGCACACAGGCTCATGGAGCCTGGGGGCTCACCTGCTCATGGAGCTTGGCAGCACACCTGAGCCTGGGGCAGGTGGCCCTTGCACTTTCTATATTCTTCTTTTTACTGAGAGGTCCTGGGGATAGAACCCATGTCCCCCAATATGGGAGACAGATGCCCAGCCACCTAAGCCTCATCTGTCCCCCTGCTATATCTCTTAAGTGTGACCAAAGATACCTGGAGTTACAGTCTTTTCCCATACATGATGGTCATACAATAAATCAGGCTTAGTTTATCACCAGCATTCTAAAAATCAGACCTGGGTAAGAAAACTAAGTCTGGAGACAACATGTCTGTTTTCTAATATAGCAAATATTTAGCCTACCCTAATTATCACAAAATCAGGACAGCAGAATATTAACATTAACTTCCTTTCATTTGACACTTACATCCCTAAACTATCCTTTTCAGCCACCATCACATTTATAACAGCAGTGATAATTATACTCATTATACTGGATTATTATCAACTCTATTCATTTCCACACTTTTACAATAAACCTTATTAAAAATTCTAAGATTCAACATGGTGGAGTAGGAAATGGCAGTCTGCAATCTTGTTCCAGAAAATGCAGAAAGATACACAAATGGGCAGCTGTGAGACCATGGGGTCAATTGGAGAGTACAGCTACACAGGGTTGAGCCAGTTGGCAGTGGGGTAAATGAACCCATAGGAGATAGGGAACTCAAGGTGGCTCAGAGGGAAAAAGGGAGCTAGGGAAATGACTTGGCTGGAAGACCAGCAATTCCACCTCTGATGGTGAGGAAAGCCCACCCTCCCCCAAGGACCAGGAGTGTGTCCAGGGAGCCAACAGGCTCTTGAGGTGGGGGAGCTGTGGAGCAAACAGGTGTGGATGACCAGCATTCAGCCAACTCAAGGGGAGAAATATATAGACAGAGGGGACAAAGGGCAGGCAGAGCAGTAAAAAGATGCCAGCTGTAGCTGAAACAGCTTCAAGGAGAGGGGAAGAGGTGCTGACAAGGCAGGAACCCTACTGCCTTGGGACAGAGAGGAACTGGGTCAGTGAAGGGATGGACTGACAGGGACCTAACAGCCTGGGAATGAGGGTAGTCTAGAAAGGCAACCAACAAAACATCAGAAGCCGACATGTCTTGAGGGAAAAATGGGTGGGCAAAGGCAGAAGCCTAACCTAACCAGTGGAGTGAGTGTAGCTCAGTAGTTGAATGCCAGCTTCCCAAAAATGAGGTCCATGTTTCCATAATAGGTACCTTCTAAAAATCTAAAAGCCTAACAGGCCTGAGGGATATGGCAGTGGGGAGAGGATCTGCAGGAGATGCAGGAAGGAGAATTTGAAGGACAAGCAGCCTTGAGACAGAGAATATGGATTGAAATTTTCTATGGATTTTTTATTTGTTTTTTTACATTTTAGATTTACTTTTTAATTCTTTATCCTTTTCTCTACACTTGGATACCTTACCTGGGGAAGGCAGACAGCAGGGAGATTGATTAGTGAGCACTGGCAGCCTGAGATGCTTCCTAGTGCACTGAGAGAGAAGCCTGTTTTTTCTGGACTTTTTTTCCCCTTAATTTTTCTCTTTTTTTCCTCCTAGTTTCTTTCTTCTTTAATTTAAAAAAAAATTTTCCCTCTTTCTGTTGCTTTTTTTTATTCTACCTTCTCTTGTTTGGTCTTCATTTTCTTTCTTCTTTTTTCATCTCTCTGGTATTTTACATTTTTCCTGCTTTTTTCCTTTTTTTATTCCACCTTTTTATTCTCATTCCTTTTTTAATATTTATGGTTTTTCATTTTATTACTTATTTTTCCCTTCCTAGTTCATTTATGCATCCTCTTCCAACTTTTTAAAATTCTCCTTCTCTTCTTACTTCCTTTACTGTGTTCTTAATAATTTTGAGGGGAAACATGGAAAACTACAAGTATTTGGAATAATTGGAACCCAGTGTCAAAAGATGAACCTTAACACATAATAAAATGAAATAAAATCTTAGAGTCGAAAGAGAAGCTTTCCAACAGAATAAGCCTACCAAGATAAACAGATACCTAAATACCAGCAAAAAATGACCAGCCATCCTAAGAAACAGAAAGACATGGCCTGGTCTAATGAACAAATTGAAAAACAGGTGGAGACACAGAATGTGGAACAGCTAAACAAGGAAGTCCAAACAAACCTCATGAATCAACTTAATGAAGTGAAGATAGAGATAAAGGCTAATAAGAAGACAAGAGGGGTACATATAGAAGAAATCATAAACATACCTAAAAATATAACAGTTCTGATGGTGATGAAAGGGACAATGGAAGAAAATAATCATACACAGGAAGCACACAACATTAGACTTGAACAGGCAGAGGAAAGAGTTACTGAAATTAAAGATAGAACATCTGAAAGATCACAGATAGTATAACAGATAAAAAGATAGAAAAAATTCAGCAGGGACTTAGGGAACTGAAGAACAATTTGAAAGACACAAATGTATGCATTATAGGCATCCCAGAGGAAGAAGAGATGGGGAAGGGGAGAGAAGGAATGTTGGAAAAAATAATGGCTGAAATTCTATCAACTATTTTGATGACATGGATATTCATGTCCAGAAAGTTCAGCACATTCCAAATAGTAAAAATTCTACAGGCCTACCCCAATATATACACTTATCAAATTGCCAAATGTTCAAGACAAAGAAAGAATGCTGAAATCAGCAAAACAAAAGAGATTCAATACATATAAGGGGCCTCAATAAAATTAAGCACTGATTTCTCATACGAACCCATGGAGGAAAGAAGGCATTGATATGACATAGTTAAGGTGCTAAAACAAAACAACAACAACAATAAAAAACTGTCAGTCAAGAATTCTTTATGCAGCAATGCTGGCATTAAAAAATAACAGAGAGTTCAAACTATTCATGAATAAACAAAAATTTAAAGTTTGTCAATAAAAAACCTGCCTTTCAAGAAATACTAAAGGTAGTTCTGCAGGATGAATGAAAAAAAGGGAGAAGTAAGATTGAAGGAGAGTGTAGAAAGGAAGATTATTCATAAGAATAACTAAAAAGATATAAAGAGAAATAAAAACAAAATATGGCATAAATAAGCATAAAGAAAAAATGGCTAATGTAAGTACTGCCTTGACAATAATAACATTGAATGTTAGTGGATTAAACTATCCAAGCAAAAGACACTTATTGGCAGAATAGATAAGGAAATATGACCCATCTATATGCTGTCTACAAGAAACTCACCTTATACCAAAGGAAACAAAGAGATTGCAATTGAAATGTTGGGAAATGATTTTACATGCCAAAAATAACCAAAAAAAGGTCAGGAGTAGCTATACTAATATCAGGCAAATTAAACATTAAATGCAAAAATATTTTAAGAGACAAAGAAGGACATTGTATATTAATAAAAGGAGTAATCTTTCAAGAAAAAATAACAATCATAATCATTTATGCACCTTACCAGGGTGCCCAAAATGCATGAGGCAAACACTGGAAAAACTAATTGGAAAAATAGATACCTCTATTATTATAGTGGGAGACTTCAATACATCATTATCAACATTAGACAGAACATATTAATAGAGGGTTAATAAAGAAACAGAGAGCTTGAATAATATGTTAGGGGATCCAGATCTAAAAGTCATATACAGAACATTACTACCAAATACCAGCAACATCTAAATTTTTTTTGAGTGCACATGGATCATTCTCCAGTATAGACCATATGCTAGGTCACAGAACAGCCTCAACAAATTCAGAAAGATTGAAATTATACAAATTAATTTCTCTGACCACAAAATAATGAATCTTGAAATTAATAAGGGTCAGAGGACCAGATTAGGCACAAAGATAAGGAAGTAAAACAAGGGAAGCGGGAGTGGCTCAGTCGATAGAGCCTGCGTTTACCATATGGGAAGTTATGGGTTCGCGTCCCGGGGCCTCCCTGTGAGGGCAGGCCGACCCGCGCAGCCTAGTGGGCTGATGCAGCAAGCCCTCACAACAGAAAGCGGGTATAGCTCAACCGATAGAGCCCCCATTTACCATGTGTGAAGCCCCGGGTTCGCTTCCCGGGGCCTCCTTATGAGGGCAGGCCGGCCCGCACGGTGTGAGGGGCTGATGCAGTGGGACCTCACAGCAAGGGGAAGATAAGCAGACAAGGAGAAGACACACAGCGAATGGACACAGCAAGCACAAGCAGCAAGGGGGGGATAAATAAATAAATAAATAAATCTTTAAAAAAAAGGAAGTAAAACAAGACACTCTTAGACAATCAGTGGGTCAAGGAGGAAATTACAAAAGAAATCAGTAATTACATTGAAATGAATGAAAATGAGAACTCAGCTTATCAAAACCTATGAGATGCAGCAAAAGCAGTGATGAGAGGGAAATTTATAGTCATAAATGCCTATACTAAAAAAGAAGAAATAGCTAAAATCAATGACCTAACTGCACACTTGGAGGAACTAGAAAAAGGAAAAAAAAACTAATCCCAAAGCAATCAGAGAGAAGGAAATAAAAAAGATGAGAGAAGAACTAAATGAACTTGAGAATAAAAATTTAAAAACTAGAAAAAACTATCAAAACAAAAAGCTGGTTCTTTTAGAAGATTAATAAAATTAACAAACCTTTAGCTAGAATAACAAAGAAAAAAGATAGAAAATGCAAATTAATATAATAATAAATGAGAAAGGGGATATCACCACTGATCCCAAGGAAATAAACAGTATCATAATAGGATACTTTGAAAAATTGTGTGCCAAGATGGATAACTGAGATGAAGTGGACAAATTTCTAAAAACACAAAAGCAGCCTACATTGACAAAAGAAGAAACTGATGAACTCAACAGACCAATCACAAGTAATGAGATTGAATTAGTCATCAAAAACCTCTAAACTCAGAAAAACCCAGGAGAAGATGGCTTCACAGGTGAATTCTACCAATCATTCCAGAAACAACTAACAATCTTGCTTAAACTGTTCCACAAAATAGAAGTGGAGGGAACAATGCTTAACTCATTTTATGATGCCCATATCACCCTAATATCAAAGCCACATAAAGACATCACATGAAAATTACAGTCCAAACTCTAATTAACCTGGATGCTAAAATCTTCAACAAATTACCTGCTAATCACACTCAGTAACACATCAAAAAAATTATGCACCATGATCAAGTATGTTTCATCCCAGGTATAAAAGGAAGGTTCAATGTAAAAAAAATCAATCAATATAATATACCATATTAATAGATGGACAGAAAAAAAATCACATGATCATCTCACACCTAATACAATATTGACTAGACTACATCAGGTTGATTCTCTGCGCCCTGGATGGGTCTGATTTAAACCCAGTGACACAGAGAGACAGACAGATACAGAGATACAGAAAATTGAAGGAAGCCACCATAGTTGATTCTGCCATTTAAGAGATGTTAGGCCACAGCTGAGCTGCAAAGAGAGAAACCCCTGAGATGGTCAAAAGCAGAGGCCCAGAGAGAGAGAGAGAGAGAGAGGAAGCCTGGTAAGAGACAGCGCTGTGCCATGTTTGCCTACAGCTGCAGAAAGGCAGAGACCTCTGCTGACATCAGCAGCCAACTTGTTTTGCCATGTGGTAACTGAATTTGGTGAGAAAGCACCTCTTATGTTTCCCTGGTATGGACTTCTCATGGACTGAAACCTGTAGGCTTTTACCCCAAGTAAATCCCTCTTATAAAAGCCAACTCATTTCTGGCACTTTGCTTTGGCTGCCCTTTGGCAAAGTAAAACACTGCTCTACAGCTTTATTATAATTCACTTCATTCAATGCCAACTCTTTAGTTTAAACCTCTCTTTTAACCTCACATTATCATTATTGATATTTATCCACATTTTTACTGAATCAGTGGCCTTTGTTTTCAAATTTTAAGTAATGCATTTTATAAAATGTCTCATATTTCTTTAAACATTTCCTTTTGCTAGATGCCAGCACCATTAACACCTTTTAATTAGCACTTTTAGAGCTGCTATGTGTATTCTCCAACAAGTTTCTTTTCAATTAGGCACTCAGTTCTTTTGGGCATAAATGAAGATTGAACCCACTGGTTCATAGCATATGTGGAATTTAATGTACACAAATCTTTGTCAAATGTTGTAGCATTTGTAAAAAACTGATATAACTAAAATGCATGAAAATTTAAGTTTGTAAAGTCATCACTATCATTTTTGTTGCCAGATTTGTTCAATTGTAAATAATGGAGTAGTGTAGCAGAATATCACTGTGGTTTTAGTTACCCTTTCCATTGAGGATATGCCAAGACACAGGACATACTGAACCCTTACAAAAGACTCAATAAATTTAAAAGTATTAAAAAGTATTTAAAAGTATGTTCTCATCAAAATTGATTAAATTTTATTTCAACAACAATTTAAATTTTGGAAATTAAAAAGCACACACAATCTGTGAATCAAAAATAAATCACAAATATGTATTTAAAAATATTGTAAATTGAGAGACAGTGAGAATACAAAGGATAGAAAATCGTGTAGGGAATTGAGAGAAGTTTAACACTGTAAGTCCTTTTACTAGAAAAGAGAAATGTCTAAAGACAATGACCTGCATTTTCTATTAAAAAAAAAAAAAAAAAAACTGGAAAAGTAGAGTAAAGTGACTCTCCAGTAAGTAGAAAGAAGAAAATAATAAAGAAAACATTAATATAAAGAATAGAGTGACAAAAGAAAAAGTGACTAAATTAAAATGGTTTAAGAGGTTTCATTGAAAAGACCAACTTGATTTAATCCTATCTAAATATATCAGAAATAAAACGTAGCAACCAAATACTAATATCAGGAATGAAATAGGGATTTATTGATAGAGATTACACCTAGTGAAAATGAATGAAAGGAAAACAATTAAAAAAATTAATTGCTAATTTTAAATTTTGAGTTTGCATGAAAATTAGATTTTAAGAAAACATATGTACTGCACATGAGCTTGAAAACTTTCTAGTACTTAAAGACTTTACTGGTAGAAATACTAGTGATGTTAATAAAAGTGATTTACTTTGAACTTGTAATTTGCAATATGTCATATTTGGAACATCAGCATCAGTCTTTGATCCAATATTTTCCAGATAAGTAAAAACAACAACAGCAACAACAACAAAGTGCCTAAATAGATCAATTGATTTAAATTCAACAGATTAAGAAATTTCATGAATATATATTCCAACTGTAAATTGCAAATATTCTAAAAGAAACTAGAATTGCTGAATATTTTTTAATAACATTTTGATAAAGAAGAAATGTTCATCTGAAAATGCTAACCAAATATGCCTTCCATATTCTACTAATATGTCTGTGTAAGGACATTTTAGCTTCATATTATCAACCAAAAAGAGAAGTTGCAACAGGATAAATCAAGAAATAAATATAGTTTCAGCTGTCTCATAATATTCCAGGATAATTAGATTTTTCATAACTGGAAAACAATGGTTCTCTTCTCATGGATTCATTATTTTTAACAAACTACATTATCATAATTATATCAATTCTAAATTCTAAAAAGATATTTTTCAGTAGATATAAGCCTTTTAATTATAATAGCTGTAGTGTCTTTGGTAATTTTTTAGCTTGTTAAGTGTCACAGAAAACAAAAAAGAGAGAAACGATGATCTATGTATATCTTTTTCATTTCTAAATATATATTCAGGAACCGGTGTTAATATATTCTGTATGTGTTGTGTCTACTACTATCTTCTTCTGAGATCTACTTTCCATGAAAATAAAAATACTATGGCATTAGTAAATGCCTGTTAATTATTTTTCTTCATATTCATCTCAATATGGCAAATTTGACCAGTTCTATATATTTTGATTCATTCTGTCTTATCCTTGTTTTATCAGGGGCAGTTTACATCTTTCATCAACCTGAGTTTGGGTATTTGTTCAAAATACACATACAAAAAATGAGATCATGGGGTGATGATGATCGTAGATAAATATCTTGTGGTGTAATTGAAATTATTGCTGAACATTCCTGATAATTTGAAGTAAAAAATTCCCTTTGCTGAATCAAGGGGTATTTGCTTCTGTAGATTTTACTACTTTTCTCTATGCAACAAACTTCCCATGCCTATTTTCCATGATTGTGTTGACATACTGTAAGGGTTCATAGTGATTTTGTATCTTTCAGCCATCATTTCTTAGATTTTCCTCAGATCATCTTAGTGTCCCCGTATTCTAATTATCTCCAGATTGATAGACATTACTAAGAATTTTCATACCAAATTGATTACTCTCCTATAAACTGATTCTCAGGGTTATTATCAAGCATTATGAAGGATGCAAAACATTAGAGTTCAATTCCTATGTGCCAGGAAATTTTCTAAATTCTTGTGGTGAATGAGAGCACCTTCTGTGCATGACTTCTTTTTCCTTTTTCTTCCTTTCCTTTCAAAACACATTTTAAAATGTAATCCATTGTTCCATAATTTATTAGGTACTGGTCATTTGTTTTTTATATTTATGTTGTTGATTTTAAATAGTATATTATTTTCCTTCATAACATAATTTTAATTGAAAAGTTTAAAATATATTTTATTAAGGCTTATATAATTTTATGTATAAATTATGCTTTAAGCAAATTATATTTATAAGGATGTAAAAATTGAAAATGCATTGAAGCTTTAGGAAACTAGGAAGCATTTCTGAATACTTCTGATTTTTTTTCTTTAACAAAAAGTATCTTTATCCAGTTTACTGCTAAAAAACACTATTACATTTAAATAATTTCCAGAGCATAGCTATAGAAACCTGGACCATCAATATTTGTAGAGAAAACTTACTTCTGGAGGATAAATCACTATTTCTAGGATGTGTCAGTAGCATGACTGATACACGTAATTCTTAAAGAATAACTATGCTTATAAACTACAGATCCAAAAGTGTTCACACGATTTAGGATAATGTGACCCAATAAATTGGATTTTCTGAAGTCTGTAAATGGTGTGAAAGAAAGATTCATGTTACAGAATATAAATTTGTTACCTCATTTCTCAAGTATATGTGTGTGTATTAATTCATGTGATTCTTAAATAAAAACTAATTTTAAAAATTACTGATATAGCTGGATGTCTCCAGATTGTAGCTTACTTAGTTATTTTTTCCCATAATCTAAATATATACTTTTAATAAAGACTGAATGTTTTTGATTCTTGCATTTATTATAGGAAATTAGTTTTAAAAATGGACATGAGGAGGTATTTATCAAAAGATCTAAGATATAATATACAAAATTTCATAGAAATTGTATTAGCATAAGTACTATGAGTGAAACATTATGAGTTACATTGTAAAGGAAAGTTGAGAAAATTACAATCATGAGCAAGTTTCAAATATCTTTCATGAAAATAAATCCTAAGCATAAAAAGAGCAAAAGAAATGGGATATCCAGTGCAGTTTTTACTAGGAACAATTTTTAAGGTTTGCAGAATATTAAGAACCACTTATGGTCTATCCATATTTTAATACATTATTAGGATTGGAAACTTATTATGTTTTCCATGTTTAAATTCTGAAAGAAATAGCTTCTAAATATCACTGAGTTAATAAGAGGAAGATGTAAATCCTGAATCACAGTTTTGACTAACCCCATTTATTTAATAATCATGATACTCTGTGAACAGGAATATGTAAGGTAACTTTAGCATAGGGATAGTTGAGAACTTGTACAGGTGGAGGAGAAAAAATGTAATATGAAGATATGGAGAATAGGGGATTACTAAGGATCAATATCAATACATAGTTTGAATAACGCAAATTTAAAAAGTTATTAGGAAGTCTGGAATGGTCCAATAGCCTTTATTTAGGTCCATACTTTATCACTGGCTATTGATATGATATTTAATAAAACACTCTGCTTAAAGTATTTTCTCATTAAAAGCAAGGATATGAGAAAAGCATGCATATTTGATAAAGTTTTTCTAGAAAACTGTTTGCATGAAATATTGTACAATGACACTAGAAATTCATTATATAAATAATTAACACAAGGAAATTAACATTTCATTATTTTTTCACATAAAATGTTAACAAACATTTAGTAATATTTTAGACTAACTATTTATATATAAATACATTAAGATTTATATATTAAAATTTAAAACTCTAGTATTTTATAGTCATAACACCTCTAATTCCTAGTTGCAAATTATGAAAAATAAATGGTACTGAAATAAGACACCCCCAAGTGAAATTGTTTTAGAATTGAAATGATAAGTAAGAATGAAAGAAGGTTTATTTATAACTTGGAATATTTCAAGACAAGCTCAAGTGAAATAATTGTAATCAGAATAGTTATTTTGAATGAAGAGATTTTAGCAAAATCTAAAATAGATCATAGTTAAGATATCTGGAAATAATGTTAGCTCTTTAAATATTGGAATACATGCAGAGCAGAGAGTAGGATCTTGTCTGGGGAACAGAGTCAGGGGAGATGATTTCCTTAATTAATGTGTGCAATGGAGAACTCAAAGTAGAGTGACAGAAAGGGAACTTTGGTTATAGAAGGCAAAGGAAATGGGAATCTATTTGATTCTGAATCAATTGACACATTTTACAAAAGAGGAGAGAAAGGGCCCACATTAATATCTTCTAGAACAGCTGAAATGAAGCACTGATGAGGCTTAAGCTGTCTGTTTTCAGTTGGATTAAACTCTTTCTGAGAAGACCCTCAGAACCATTTATGAACTTTGAACAGAAGCAGTTCCTAGTCTGCTGGCCAACAAGGGAAGACATCAGAAATGATTCTGGTTCCATGGTCCAAAATTGAATCAGCAATAACTACATTGTTCAAACAAATATGCTGATGATGAGGATCACTTACAGAGAATGCCTGTGACAGCTATTTGATACTGAAGAAAATAAGAAAACAATCACTGGGTATGTCCAGGCAGAGATTGTAAAACTATTCAGAGAAATAGTGTAAGTATGATTCAATAACTGAGGGATTAGTGTGTCTGTATTTCAGTTAAAATTCATTCATGTGCTTAGATTATCTGATCCTATGATTATTGAAATTAATACATATCATGAGAGTTAGGAAAGAAAATGAAATGAGAAATATGTGCATTCATTAATATCTAAATATTCACTTTTGTGCATTTCTTCTATACTGAAATTCTCTTTGAAGCCATACATTGATACCAACAGTTGCACTTTATTTGTTAGTGATGTGCATTGTCTCACAGTGGTTGATAGCAGCACCTCATCAGTTCATTTCATTTGACTGCAGGATATCATAAGACCTAGAATACATCACCATCTTCATTGACATCTCCACATGGATATCTCAAGTTCTTCGTGGGTCCAAGTTTTGAAACATCTACTATTATTAGTGCTTTATCTGGGGGCAATGACTGGAAATCTTCTGTTATTGTCATTGTAAACAATCCACAGCTACACTCTCCAATGTCCTTCTTTATATGCAATTTATCCCTCATAGATCTTTGAATTTCAGTTACAGGTCACAAACCGTATATGATTGTGTTGAGTTAATATGTTCTGCCTTTATGTTCATATCATATATTAATATATTTTAGTGGTACTTTGGATGTGTCCTGTGGAAGCACCTAACAAAGTTTTAACCAGCAATACCCCTCAGCTAACAATTTTCATTTTCTTTGCAATGTCTGTTTTGATTGATGTTTCTGTCCTGATTGCAAATAATGCATCTCTTAAAAATCTCCTCTCAGTCATGTTCTAAACTTCATGGTGTTCCCATTCATAAACCCATCACTTTTAATCAGTAGTGCAGGGAGATTGGCACTGCTCTGGCCTAATGTTCAATAGATCTTTTGAGTTCCCTTGGAATGATTTTGGATTTAAAAATTCTCAAATTCAAAAACTAAGAAAAGTTTATTTTATACTTGACATGTGTTCTTAAGTTTGAATTTCTTCTTGTAAATGCCTACTGTTTTGTTGTGTGTATATTTTGCATTATGTACATATGTGGCAGTAATATCTCTGTTCCTCAGTCATTTATATTCTATACTACAAGTGAATAATTCATGTAACCTTCTTAAAAATAATTTCCACACTGTTACAACATTTTGGGAAATGTTTGGGATTATTTTGAGCAAAAGACAAGAATGACATCATATGCAGAAGACTATGTCTTTTGTATCAATAATTTTTTGGATCAATGCTTATTTTTGCCATTGAGAGTATTTCAAGTTTGGATACTGCCAAACTTGAAGAGACGATTGAGTGTTTGGACTTTGAGAAACATGTTTAAATTGCTTTTGTTGAGTTCACTTTCATACAGTATCTGGACTGATTAATAAAGAAAATAGTAATAAAGAAAATAGAAAAAACTGCAGAATGAGGAAAATACTAAGTTATAGCACTGAAATCTGACTTTAAACTTATGCTATTTCTTGGTGAATTTTTACAACTTTTTAAAAATTTCAATCACCTATTTTATTTTTATCTCAGCATTAGGAAAACATATATTCCTGCATATTTTCAATTTTAATTTTATTTCTATATTATGAAAATATCCTTCAAATCACTTAAAACATTCTCAGTGATTTTAAGGCTTGCAAATATGCACATCTTATATAATTTTTCTTATCTCTTTTTAATCTTAGATTTATTTTTCTCATGAGAAAATACAGATTCATAACCATCCTTTATCTCTTTGAGTGTATTAAGTAGAACTTGTAAAATATCTCTTTGTAAACTTAATTTTCTCATTACATTTAGAGTTATTTAAAACGTTCCCTTTATTATTCAAAATCTTGATTTCTTCCAGTGTTATATAATCCTGAGATGTTTCAAAATCATGAATAAAACTAATTGGTGAATCTTTTTTTTTTTTTTTTTAATGCTGTGTGTGTGCATCTGGCAAGTATTTCATTATTTGTACAAAGATCAATTCAGGTGAGCCTTCCCATTGATTTCATTAAAGATGTTCACAAATTTTTAAAAATTTCTTTACTGATCTTTGGATGGTTTCTTAATCAGATAAAATCAGGAGATAAGTGCATCTATCTTGGAATAAAATTGTATTGAAGATTTTAAGGGAAGTTATAAAATGAAAATAGTTTCATTTCTTATATGATTTTTAAATCTGGAGTGTATATATAAAAAAACAATGGGTGGAATGTGGTTAGAGTTCATTCATTTGGTCCTCAGAGCAAATCTGATGCTAATGCTGAAATCTCTAGTGCATTTTATACTTGCCTTGTAATCTTTATTTTCATATTCTTGCCCACATTTACATTTTACATTCATGGCACCCATCTTACTAGATCTCTCTGCCACAGAATAGAAACATAATTGCAACAGCCCAGCTAGAAACTAGGAAAGGTCAAAATTCAATTTGTTATGGCAGAAAGTGCACAATCCTCTGGTGAATTAATGGATTTGTAAAACTCTCTCACAAGGTCATCACTGGACCCATAGTCACGTTTTGTTCTAAAAGGCATAGGACCAATGAAAAATTATGCTACATAGAGTAAAGTGTAATAGAATTCTTGGAAATATGAAATGATGGAGAGTGACATTTTTTAAAGGATGAAATAGAACATTTAGCAGTAACAATATTTCTATTTTCTTACAGGTAACTACATTTTGGCTGTAAATTCTGCATTAATTTATGACCCAGTGTCTCAGTTGCCAACAATAGCAAAATGCCTCTTGCTCATTATACATGCCCATTATATGTTGACCTTACAAATATTTACTTTTTATAGGACATGCTTGGGTTAATTTGTACAATTATTAATATTTTAGTGCTCTAAAGTGCCTGGCCAGAAGGTGAGGCACAAGAGAATCACCTGCTTTTCCAGAGTCCCAGTACCAACTGCATTTAATAATGGCATGTTATTCTTTCAAAGTACTATCTAGTGAGATTTTTAGGGACTATTTTTCTCTGTGCCTGTTAAAGGCTGTGCTTTTCAATCTAAAAGTTTAATTTTATAAAATTGACTGATTTTTCTAGACTAAATCGTATGTGCTGTCAGTAATGAGGAAGTCTGAGAATGTTGGCTGCTACTTATTGCCCTTGCGTCCTTCCACAGTTCTAAGATTTTCTAAAAATTGTTCTAACCTATAATGTAAAATGTTGCAGTTTACTTACCCTTAGCAAACGATTGGTAATGTTTTGTGGGAGATTCAAGGACTCAAGGACAAACTTAATACCAGCTAATTGTAATAAATTTCTATATGAAGTAGAATTAAACAATTATTATTTAGCTTTTATATAGGGATTTTTCTGAAGTTTTTAAAATGAATAATGTTTCTAAGTCAATGTTCCCTTCTTTTTATGTGTCCGTGTTCAAGAAAATACTTAATTCCCCTGCTTCCTCTCCAGTTGTGACAAAATATGATTTGTGAGGTAAGAGTTAAATCTTATAGAAATAAAACCAATGCTGTCCGCCGCCACTATGCTACCCGTCGCGCTGCTCTGCAGCCCTGGCCCCTGCTGCCTCCCTGGGACAGACGTCGTTCACCTTGGCCTCGCCCATGCAGGTGGTCTTCAACGGCGACAGCATCCGGCAGGGGGATCTGCCCACGCAGATGCGACCTTCTGCCTCCTGGGCCCCCACGTGCCCACACCGCAGTTCCTGCCATCAGGGCTGCTTATTGTCCATGCCGAGGACTGCGCCGCCTCCCAGGGCTTCATCAGCAGCGGCTCCCTCGCGGTGACTGCCGACTCTCCATTGCAGTTACTGGCCCAAAAGGCATTGACGCTGGACATGTGGGAACTGGGGGTGGCTAAGGCGAACTTGGAAAAGGCACAGTCGGAGCTGCCAGGAGTGGTGGGTAGGGCTGTGCAGGCGGGAATCCAAATTCGCATCCAGGCCAAAGAGGCCCTGGTCAAAGCCGTGGAGTAGCCGAGCTAGACACCGAGACCTCCGTCCTCAGAGCTACCTCCACCGAAGTGCCCGGACTGCGCCCCCCATTAAAGAGCAGGAAGCCCGAAAAACAAATAAACAAACAAACAAAAAACACAACTAATGGAGCCTTAAAAACTGTGAGATTAATTCTCCAGTACTCCATTGATAGAAAGATAGCCCATCTCCCTGACTTAGACAATATAAATGGCAAAGGAATGGACAAGTATGGCTTCAAGAAATGGATGATTCTTTGCCATAATCTGTTATGTATTTGAAACATGGGCAGATGCTGCTCGATTAACGTAAGTGAGATTTCTTTTTTTTCCAATATGTTTGTACAATTGTCTAAGCACCATTTATTGAAAAATACATGTTATTGTCACTGAACTACTTTACATTACCTCTGTCTTAAATGAGTGTTCCAGTATAAGGGGTTTGTAGTTGTGCCTTTTATTCTCTTGTTTTGGTATCTATATTTATTTCTGCAATCAAGCCACAAAAATTCAAATGAATGTAACATAAATTATATTTTGGAAAATTATACTTATATTGAAAACATTTTATTTCCTGTATGACCTAAAATGCTTCACAGAAACCACATTGAAATTGTTGACTTTAAGATATGTATTTATTAAATTAGATATATTTCTATTAAAAAAAGCAAATGAAGCTTTATGGTAATAATTTTATGCAGAATGCAATATTACTATTATGTTATTGAAAAGAACAATGATTTCATGAGAAATACATACTATATGATATGTTTTTATGAGAAACTG
>JAQZBX010059292.1:0-17547 GCA_029593785.1 Cabassous unicinctus | reverse complement strand
GGAAGGTAAACATCACCAATATCAGTGAGTTCATCCTGGTGGGCTTCCCAACAGCCCCTTGGTTGCAGTTTCTGCTCTTCTTCCTCTTCCTCAACACTTACTTATTTGTGCTCTTGGAGAATTTGGTCATCATCTTTACCATATGGGTCACTGCATCCCTGCATAAGCCCATGTACTATTTTCTGGGCACCTTGTCCTTCCTGGAGACCTCGTATATTTCTGTCACGGTACCCAAGATGCTGACTGGATTCCTACATCGTCACAACTCCATCTCCTTTCTCGGTTGCATGACCCAGCTCTACTTCCTCATCTCACTTGGCTGTACTGAGTGTGTGCTTTTAGCTGCCATGGCCTATGACCGTTACGTGGCCATATGCTGGCCTCTCCGCTATCCAGTCATGATGACCACAAGGTTTTGTGTTCAGCTGACCATCAGTTCCTGGGTGAGTGGCTTCTCCATCTGTATGGCAAAGGTATACTTCATCTCGCATGTTGCGTTCTGTGGCAACAATATCCTGAACCATTTCTTCTGTGATGTGTCCCCCATCCTCAAACTGGCCTGCATGGGCTTTTCTATGGCTGAAATGGTGGACTTTATTCTAGCTCTCATCATCCTTGTGTTTCCTCTCTCAGCCACTGTCCTCTCCTATGCCTTCATCGTCTCTACCATCCTCCGCATACCCTCAGCCAGTGGGCAGTGGAAGGCATTCTCCACCTGTGCCTCTCACCTTACAGTGGTGGCCATCTTCTACACAGCTGTGATCTTCATGTACGTCCGACCTCAGGCCATTGCCTCATTCAACTCCAACAAATTGATTTCAGCCATATATGCAGTCTTTACCCCCATGTTCAATCCTATCATCTACTGCCTGAGGAACAAGGAGGTCAAGCAAGCCATCAGAAAGACCATGGCCAGTGGACGAGCCCTTTTCTTGAGAGATTCTCTTTGCTGAAGAGACTAAGTCACTGCTTTTCTTTTCACCATTACTGACTTAACCTCAAAAAACACATCCATTAGGGAAAATTCTACAATTATAAACATGCTTATATAGTAGAATGATTTAGGGACGTGGGGCCAGACACCAAAGGAAATTTCCTTTTTTGCTAGGCCTTTATCAAACAACTTCTTTTGGGGAGTGGATGTGGCTCAATCGGTTGAGTGCCTTCTTCCCACATGGGACATCACAGGTTTGGTTCCTGGTGCCTCCTATATACAAAAAAACAAAGAAACAAAAGAAACAAACAAAATAACAAGCAACAAGCAAAACAAATGAGAAAACCAACTCAGGGGAGCTGATGTGACTTAGTGGTTGTGTGCCAGCTTACCACATACGAGGTCCTGCATTCATTCTCCAGCCCTAGTACCATTAAGATAATAAAAATAGTAATTTTTTTTTATATATCAGTGAGTGAACTAATAAAAACTCCAAGAACATAACTAGTAAGAGTTACAAAATGATTTTATTTTTTGTAAAGATGATATTAAGAAAAAAATCAGTTATTACCCAATCATATTTAGAGCTCTATTGGTGACATTTTTCCATTTTGATTTTGTTTTGCTCTGAAAGTCTTCTGTATCTTAGGAGAGGTATATAACCGAGCTTCTGCTATAGTCAAGATTCCCAGGTACGACCTTTTACTTGCTTCCAAGTGGTGATGGGGCTGGTCCTTTTATAATCAAATGACTTTAATATCTCATTTTAATTACTTTTCAAAATTTAAGGAAATGAAAGGCAGAACTTCCTTCAGTCTCTGATAGAGACACAATAAAATAGAAACCATGACAGAGAGCAAGAGTACATATGGAATCATGTAATATTTCATGCTTTATTTTTTTTCCTTTGTAGAAACCTCTACATGTAACTTTTAAAAGAAACAGCCAGAGGCAAGATAATAAGAAAACCAGTGGTTGTTGGTTAAGCCTACTGTTTTAGGTAAAAGGAAGCATTAGCATTGACAAGATGCCAAGAGCTTTGGTTTAGATGGCTCTTGGCTGAATGTGCAGGATTTTCCCATGTCTCCCAGACCATTCCCCTTCTTATTTGCTTTCCTTTTGATTTTGGGAAGGTGGATTCCATACACTAAAGAGTAGTATAAGCTTTTATTTGGTTATTATAAAATGAGAGATGATAGATAGATTCTGCTGGCCCAGATACAATATTAGACGAGTGCAATAATAAAATATGGTCTCACTAGAGTTTGAGACTGACAGACATACTAATTTAATCCAATACTTTGGAGGCCACATTTTATAAGTTTTAATTGGGCTATTGATTTATTCAACAATATATTTACTGTGTTTTGACTTTATTTACCTTGTAACTCCATGGCTTTCCCTTTTTGTATGGTTTCTATAAAATATCAAATGAGATTTTTTAATTTAGTTTTATATAATCTTCGGAACTGAATCATGTCCCCTAGAAAAGGCGTGTTCATGTCCCAACCCATAGTCCTTTGTGTGAACCCATTTGCTAATAAGACCTTTGAAGATGTTATTAGCTAAGGTGTGCCCAACCTGAATGAGGGTGGGCCTTAATCCAAGATGGCTGAAGTCCCTATAAGCAAAGAAACTTGGACACAGATAAAAGCCACAGGAAACTGCCAGAAGCTGGAATTCAGTGGAAGTAGAAGAGAAAGAGAAGATGACATCATGTCCATTGTCATGTGACAGGACAGCCTAGAAATCCCAAGTTGGTGACCTGACAGAAGATACCCACACTGGAGGAAGGAAGCCATCTAGCCTCTGAAACCATGAACCAATAAATTTCTGCCTTTAAGCCAACCCATTTTTTGTTATTTGTTTTAGCATCTAGGAAACAAAAATCTATCTATTAAGATGACTTACAAAGTATGGTATTTTCCAACTTATCTAAACCTATTAAATTTTCCTGGCCTTCACCAATTTTAACCTAAATATTGTATATTCAAATGATATGTGCCATTTTCCTTTACTCAAAATGTAAAGGAAATAGATGATGGTCCTCTCGGGGGAACTAAAAAAAATACAAGGTGATTTATCTTGAATCTTATAATTCCCTACACAAATGCTAGAATTTTCTAGGCTTTAGTAAAAGATAGGGTTCTTCTGTACAGATTTTGGCATAAAATTTGTTCTTACTTGCTAATGGACAATTAGTGCTATTTTTGAAATTTTATAAGATTATTTTTATACTTAAAATGCTATTTAATTTCAGTTAAAATTCCCTGGCATCTTTCCTTATTATTAGGTAAACTATCATCTCTCTTTATAACCTGATATTCCTTTTCCATCCTAAAGTATCTGATTTTTAAAAATTTTTTTGTAACCATTAGATTATTTGTTATCCACATCACTGGTGTTCTACTTTCTTCTATTTTACTTGATCAATTGGAATACTGAGAACATTATCTTATTTCTTCTATAACAGTGCATTTTCCTCTCTTTTTATTGCTATGTATTTGATTATTACATTTATTTTATTTTAATGTTTAAAACATTTTATTTTTAAACGTTTAAAGCATGCAGAAAAGTAGAGAAAATAGTTTAACTGACAATTCTGTCCACAAACCAGTGTTTCAAAATTGAAGATTAAAAGCTTAAGGCAATTATATTTGGAATTATGTTGCATATATAAATTGTACCTTAGGAATATATATATATGTATAATATCAAAAGAATAGCATTCAAAGTAACATTCAAGAAGGAAAGATGGTATGACATACAGCTCAACAGAAATCTTCATACAATGGGGATGATAGAGAAAGCCTGTGGTTTTCCTAGACATCCGTCAGGCAGTAAACTGGAAGAAATAATAGATAAAATTTCAAAATTGAAGGTAGCAGAAAATTTTCATTTAAAAAAATGGATTGGACAACATCTTTGATAAATTTTTCCATTAGTTGCAAAAAAATGGGCATTTTACTTTCCTGACTACATCTTTAAAGGTTTACCCAGTAAAAGAAATATATATTAAAAGATTTATGGCAAAGAACTGGGTGACATGATTATGAGGGCTGATGAGGCAAGTCTAAAATTTATAGGGCAGGCTGTCAGGAAGGCAGGCTGGAACTCCTGGGCACAAGCCAACAATTCTATCCAACAGCCAAATTTCTTCTTCCTCTGGGAAGCCTCAGTTGGGCTCTCAAATGCTTTCAACTGATTAAGTCAATCTCACCCATAATATCCAGGATAATCTCCCTTACTTAAAGCCAATTGATTATGAACTTTACTCACATCTACAAAATACCTTCATGGGAACACCTCATTTAGTGTTTGTTTGAATAACTGGGGACTATAGCCTAGCCCAGGTGTAAACTCAAAATTGACCATCACAGTCAACTTGGCATTCATATACATCTCCTTAAACCACACTTCACTCCACATAAAGACAAAGCCATACTTCAACATAACATGATGCATCTATCCTGAACACAAATGAAAACATACTCTTACCGCACCAGAAGATGTAACATCCTTGGGTGATGTTCATTCTTCTCCTTTGATATCCTGTAATTTAAATACTGTATATTTAAATTAATTATGATTAACATCTCTTATGCTAGATGATAAGATGGTAAGAGAATTAAGAAAACAAAACACTTGGCAAATACACACACTCACACAAACATATTCACAATAAAATAAGGAAGAAATACTCATAACTATTACATTCCTCATCTTTACAACTGGTTACATCATCTTAGCTGGTATTGAAAATCTTCGAGTACCTGTTCCACATTCTCCTTGCCCTCAGAAAGCATGTATGGACTGTGGATCTTTGCTTGTTGGGAAGACCTGTACCTTTATTCCTGAAATTTATTGCAAGTTTTGTCTGAATTGGGTTGTTATAGTTTTGCATTGACTATAATCACACACATAGCAGCACTAAGATACATTCTAAGGGATCTCCGATATTACAGACATAATCTTCCTTATCTCCATTGTGCAGTAGCAACCCAATTTCCTTTTGATAATCTGGATCAATCACTGTTGGTTAAGAGGCTTGAGAAGCCTAAAGTGACTAGTGGCAGTCTCAAATTCCTGTTCAATGGAATCAGTGTTGTGTCTTCTAGTGGAAACATTACTCCCTTTGAAAGTAATACCTCGAGACCAGCAGAGCCTAAGGTCATAGAGATGGGAAGCAAATATTTTCCTAATTGGTGACTAGGCTAATAGGGTATGAAGCCACACCCATTTCTACCCTTTGATTTTTGGATTCATGAATCATGGCTATGGGAGAAAAAGGAACACATACGGAATGTTAATTTAGAGCACATACAGCATCTTGAAGGACATTGCCCAAAATCTACATAATATTACTCCCTTGATAGTACTGTAACCGCATATCCAAAAGGCCATTCCACAATTCTATAAACCAGGTGTTTCAGGATGATGCATGGTATTAAATAATACCAGCAAAGTCCATGACCACAGGACCATTGCCACACTTCATTTGCTTTTTTATTTTTTGATATACTTTTTAATTTTTTTTAAAGATACTTAGATTATATAAATGTTACATAAAAAAATACAGGGGATTCCTAAATGCCCCACTCCCTATCCCTCCCACACTTTCCCACATTAACAACATCCTTCATTAGTGTGGTACATTTGTTACAATTGATGAACACATTTTGGGGCATTACCACTAAGCGTGGATTATAGTTTACATTGAAGGTTATACTCTCTCCCACACAACTTTGTAAGTTATGACAATATATATAATGGCCTGTATCTATCATTGCAATGTGATTCAGGTCAATTCCCATGTCCTGTAAATGACTGCTTATTACACTTCTTTTTCCCTCTCCCTCCCTTCAGAACCTCCAGAGGCCACTGCCTCCACATCAATGATGAAAATTCTTCTATTGCTAGAATCACAATAATTCTATAGTAGAAAAACACTAAGTCTACTCTAGTCTTTCCTTCATTCCCCAATCCTGAGGATTCTGGGATGGTGATGCTCACTCCACCTCTAACTGAGAGGGGCCTTAGATTCCATGGGGCAGATGGTTGAGATGATCTTGCTTGCAGTTGCAGACTCTCTCTGTTCCTTAGGATGATCGTTGTCCATCATCATCTCCTTTTTATTTGTCCTGGGTGAGTCTAATGAACTGAAGAGTCGGTGTTGCAACTCTTCAAGGCCCAGATGGCACATGGACAGCCCAGAGATTTAAATCTCTTGGTCATACACCTATCAACTCTAGTGCTAACTATAGGTTGGAACAGAGGGGCAGAAGAGCCATGTGTAGGGAAACCACAACTGAGTCCAACTCTTTCACACTAGGAGCACAAATTCCCAAGTATGGCCCACTGTCAGGGCATGAAACTCCTGAGCTGTCTGCACTGCCTATATTGTCTGGATGTCTCCAGAGCCCTCAGCAGACCTGCTATTTGAGGAAATATTTACTTTGGCAGTCAATGAGATCCTGCTGAGACGTGCATAAGCGTAACCCCTGAATGACCTTACGACTCATGTTGAGTCTCTTAGCCATTTGTCTTTACACTTTCCCACTTTTGGTCAAGGTTTTTTTCTAGTTACATTGCTAGTTGGTGCTTGGTAGTAATCCCTCAGTGCCAGGGAGGCTCATCCCCAGGAGTCATGTCTCATGACATGCAATATAATACATTTATATGTTCAGTTTGGCTTAGAGGCCACATTTTAGGAACGATGAGGCTCTCAGGAGATAACACTTAGGCACCCTATAATTCTAGGCTAAGTTTCCATTTCAAAAGTCAAGTTTCATAAGTATAGTCATCCATATCATGGGCCCATCAATGGTCCATCATCCTTCAGTAGTCACTGCCCCTGTACTCAGTGGATTCTTGCTGTACCTTTATAGAATGTATCACAGCACCCCAGAATGGGAATTCGATAGTCATTCGGTTGGTTGTGAATCTCCACCCACTGTGACAATGCCCCATGAGCACTTGAACACATTTATATGCTTTATAGTATGCCCCAGGTGAATCTTCTACCATGCATGCCCCATCACTGACACCCTGCCCCAATGATCCTCCCTTGCCACAGTAATAACCCTTCTATGATCCAATAGTTCTTCAAAAATGAAGACCAGAAAATAACCAAATACAAGTAATAAGAAAATGAAATGATAATTTTAAAAATAAAAATTAAAATACAAAAAATGAAAAATATTTGGGATAGTAAAAAAATATAAAACTAAAAACTTTTTTTAACATTATCTCTTTCATCACTGTAAGACTTGTTATCTTGTATGCCCAGCGAGATTTTCTTCCTTTTATTCCCCCTGTGTCTTATTTTTTTCATTTTATCTTCGAAGAAGCTATAGGTTACAGAAAAGTGATGTAAAGAATATAGGAGATCCCTATATACCCAACATCCTCCCCCTTTTCTCCTTTCCCCTATTAATAACATTTTACATGTGGATAGTACATTTGTTAAAATTGATGTACAAATATTGAAACATTGCTACTAACCAAGGTCAATGGCTTACATTATCATTTATATTTTGGACCACAAACTTTTATAAATTTTGATGAAATTTAACATGGCCTGTATCCATCATTGCAATATCATGCAGAACACTTCCATCACCCCCCAAATTTGCCATGTGTCATCTATTCTATTCCTCCCTACTCCCGCACTCAGTACCCACGGCAACTACCACGCTTCACTCCTTGAAGATCAAGACTCATAGTTGTTTGCAACAAGATTGAGGGCTTGACATACTGGCCTGTCCTCCTCTATTAGGCACTGCCTATGCTCTTGAAAGACTCCTGCCCCTCTATTTGAGAACATAGCAGGATCCCCAGAATGGGAATCCAACACCTTCTCACTCTTATGTGGGTCTCCACCCACTGATGCAACACATTATGACAAGATGAACACTTGCACATTCCCTAGAAGCCTGTGCCAGGTTCACCCTACCCACATGCCAACCACATGCAACACTCTAAACCAGTATCCCTCCCCTGCCATATTTGCCGAAAGAACATTCCCAATGTTGTAGTTTCAACCACATACTCACAAATCCCGAGAGTTCACCTGCCCACCTCCCACAAACCTCCCACCAGTTTCAAAGACAGTCCTCCCCACTCACCCTATACCCCTCACAAACCAGCACTACAAGACCAAATAGTGTCACTGCAGTGGATGTCATGCCCATCCCCTGCATAACTACACCCCTCCACTTTATCATATATTTTGCCCATATGGGTCTTGGCTCATAACCTTCTTCTGCTTTTCTGTCTCTTGTAAACCTGTCTTCCAGACTCTAGCACTGTGAATTTGCACAATTTGATTAACTCATATCAGTGAGGTCATGTAATATTTGTCTTTCAGTGCCTGGCTTGCTTCACTCAACATAAGGTCTTAAAGATTCATCCAAGTTATCCCATGTGTTAATCCTGCATTCCTTCTTACAGCCAAGTAATATTCCATTGTTAACATATACAACAATTTGTTTATCATTCATCTGTTGATGGGTTTTTGAGTTGTTTCCAACTTTAGGCAATAGTGAATAATGCTGCTATGAACACTGGTGTGCATATATCTGTTCGTGTCCTTGCTTTCAGTTCTTCTGGTTATATACCCTGCAGTAGGATTGCTGGATCATATGGCAGTTCTATAGTTAGTTACCCGAGGAACCACCAAACTGTCCTCCACAATGGCTGCACCATTCTACATTCCTACCAGAAGTGGATGAGGGTTTTCGTTCCTCCTCATTCTCTCCAACACTTGCTTTTTTAAAAGCCACCTGTCTAATGGTTGTAAAATGATATCTCATTGTAGTTTTTATTTGCATTTCCTTAATAACTAGTGATGTTGAGCATATTTTCATGTGCTTTTTAGCCATTTGTATTTCTTCTTTGGAGAAGTGTCTATCCAAATCACTTGCCCAATTTTTAAATGGGTTGTTTGTCTTTTTATTTTTGAGTTGCAGGATTTCTTTATAAATCCTGCATATTAGACCCCTATCAGATATATGGTTATCAAATCTTTTCTCCCATTGAGTAGGCTGCCTTTTCAATTTCTAGACAAACTCCTTTGAGGCGAATAAGTTTTTAATTGTGAGGAAATCCCATTTATCTGTTTTTCCTTTCATTGCTTGTGCTTTGAGTGTAAAGTTTCTGAAACCATTTCCTAATACAGGATCCTGTAGATGCTTCCTTACATTATCTTCCAAGATCTTTTCACTCTTGGCTTTTATATTTAGATCTTTGATCCATCATGAGTTTATATATATATATATAAAAGGTGTGAGATGTTGTTCCTTTCTCATTCCTTTGGATATGGATTTCTGGTTCTCCAAGCACAATTTGCTGAAGAAGCCATTCTCTCCCAGTTAAATGGGCTTGGTGGCCTTGTCGAATATCAGTTGGCTGTATATGTGAGGATAAATATCAAAATTCTCAGTTCGGTTCCATTGGTCAGTATGTCTATACTTGTGCCAATACCATAAAGTTTTGAGCTCTGTAGCTTTGTAGTATGTTTTAAAGTCAGGTAGTTTGATTCCTCTTATTTCATCTTTTTTTTTTCAATATGTGTTTGGCTATTCGGGGCCTCTTGCCCTTCAAAATAAATTCCATAGTGAACTTTTTGAATTCAGAAAAAATGCTGTGGTAATTTTCATTGGGATTGCCTTAAATCTGTAAATCAATTTGGGTAGGATAGATATCTTAATGATGTCTACTCTTCTTATCCATGAACAGGGAATATTCTTCCATTTATTTCACTCTTCTTTGATTTCCTTTACCAGTGCTGTGTAGTTTTCTGATATGTCATATACATTGTAGTTAAATTTATTCCTAGGTATTTGATTCTCTTAGTTGCTATTATAAATGGGAATTTTTCTTGATTTCCTCCTCAGATTGCTCAGTGTATATAGAAATGCTACTGATTTTTGAACATTGATCTTATAGCCTGCTATTTTACTGATCTCATTTATAAACTCTAGAAGCTTTGTTGTAGATTTCTCAGGGCTTTCTATGTATTGGATCACGTCATTTGCAAATAGTGAAATTTTCACTTCTTCCTTTCCAATTTGGATGCCTTTTATATCTTTTTCTTGCGTAAATTCTTGAGCAAGTACTTCTAACACAATGCCAAATATGAGAGGTGAAAGTGAGCATTGTTGTCTTTTTTCACATCTTATAGAGAAAGCTTTTCGGATTTCACCATTGAATATGATGTTACCTGTGGGTTTTTCTTCTATACCCTTTACCATGTTGAGGAAGATTCCATTCATTCCTATCTTTTGAAGTGTTTTTTAATCAGGAAAGAGTGTTGTATTTTGTCAAATGCTTTTTCTGCATCTATAGTGATGATCATGTGATTTTTTTTCTTTCAAACTGTTTATGTGGTGTATTATATTAACTGATTTTCTTGTGTTGAAACATTCTTGCATATCAGGGATGAAACCCACTTGGTTGTGGTGTATAATTCATTTCATGTGTTGTTGAATAGGATTAGCAAGTATTTTGTTGAGTATTTTAGCATCTAGTTTCATTAGATTGGTCTATAGTTTTCCTTTCTTGTGGCATCTTTGTTTGGCTTTGGTATTAGGGTGATGTTGGTATCATAGAATGAATTAGGCAATATTTCCTCCAATTCTATTTTCTGGAAGAGATTAAGCAAGATTGGTGTTAGTTCTGTCTGGAATGTTTGGTAGAATTCACCTGTGAAGCCTTCTGGCCCTGGGTTTTTCTTAGTTGAGAGGTTTCTCATGACTAATTCTATCTGGTTACTTGTGATTGTTCTGTTGAGTTCATCACTTTATTCTTTCATCAGTGTTGACTGCTTGCATATTTCTAGGAATTTGTCCATTTCCTCTAAGTTATCCATTTTGATGGCATACAGCTTTTTCAAAATATCCTCTTACGATGCTCTTTTTTTCTGTCCGGTCAGTGGAGATATCTGCTTCCTTGTTTCTTGTTTTATGTATTTGCACCTTTTCTCTTTTTTTCTTTCTTAGCGTAGATAAGAATTTGTCAATTTTATTGATCTTCTCAAAGAACCAGCTTTTGGTTTTGTTTATTTTTTTCTAGTGCTTTCTTATTTTCAATTTCATTTAATTCTGCTCTAATCTTCGATATTTCCTTCTTTCTACTTGATTTGGGGTGAGTTTGTTGTTCTTTTTCTAATTCCTCCAGATGTGCAATTAGATCTTAGAATTTAACTCTTCCTTCTTTTTTAATATAGGCATTTTGTCTATAAATTTCCCTATCAGCACTGCTTTTGCTGCATCCCATAGGTTTTGATTCATTGTGTTGTCATTTATTCATTTCAAGGTAGTTACTGATTTATTTTACAATTTCTTCCTTTATGCAATGATTGTCAAAGAGTGTGTTGTTTAACTTCCATATCTTTGTGTCTAATCTGATTCTCTGGCCCTTACTGATTTCCAGCTTCATTCCATTGTTGTCAGAGAAATTACTTTGTATAATTTCTATCTTTCTGAATATATTGACAGTTGTTTTGTAGCCCAGCATGTGGTCTATCCTGGAGAATTATCCATGAGTGCTCAAGAAGAATGTATATCCCACTGTATTTGTGTGTAATTTTCTGTATTTGTGTATTAAGTCCAGATCCCCTAATGTATGTTTCAAGTTCTCTGTTTCTCTATTGATCCTTTGTTGAGATGTTCTGTATAATGGTGATAATGGTGAACTAAAGTCCCCCATTATAATTGTAGAGGCATCTATTTCTCCACTTAGTTTTTCCAGGGTTTGCCCCGTGTATTTGAAGGTACCCTGGTTAGGTGCATTAATGTTTATGATTGCCCTTTCTTCTTGATAGATTGCCCCTTTTATTAATATATAGTGTCCTTCTTTGTCTCTTACAATAGTTTTGCATTTAAAGTCTATTTTGATCAATATTAGTATAGTTGTTCTTGTCCTTTTCTGATTATTATTTGCATGTAAAATTGTTTTCCAACCATTCACTTTCAGCCTCTTTACGTCCTTTGGTCTAAGGTGAGTTTCTTGTAAAAAGGATATAGATGGGTCATATTTCCTCATCCATTCTGCCAGTCTGCATCTCTTGATTGGAGAGTTTAATATATTAACATTCAGTGTTATTACTATCTAAGTATTACCTACATTAGTCATATTTTCTTTAGGTTCATGTATGCCATATGTTGTATTATTTCTCTTTTTATCTTTTGCTATTCTTACAAACTCCTCCAACTCTCTCTCTCCCTTTTTTTTTTTTGCTTTCAACCTGCAGAACTCCTTTATATTTCTTGAAGGGCAGGTTTTTTATTGAAAAAATCTCTTAATTTCTGTTTATCTGTGAATATTTTGAATTCTCCCTATTTTTGAATGTCAGCTTTGCTATATAGAGAATTGTTGGCTGGAAGTTTTTTTCTTTTAGCACCTTAAATATGTCATACCACTGCCTTCTTGCCTTTATGGTTTCAGATGAGAAATCAGCACTTAATCTTTTTGAGCATCCCTTGTATGTGATGTATCTCTTTTCTCTTGCTGCTTTTGGTTATCTTTCTTTGTCTCGACCATTGGACAATTTGACAAGTATGTGTCTTGGAATAGGCCTGTTAGGATTTATACTGTTTGGGGTGTCCTGTGCTTCCGGGACATGTACATCCATGTCCCTCAATAGAGTTGGGAAATTTTCAGCCATTATTTCCTCCAATACTCCTTCTGCTCCCTGTCCCTTCTCTTCTCTCTCTGGGATGCCTGTAATTTGTATCTTTGTGTATTTTGTGTTGTCATTCAAATCCTTAAGTCCCTGTTGGATTTTTTCTATCTTTTATCCATCTGTTCTACTATCTGTCTGATTTCAATTCTACTCCCTTCCATATCATTGATTCTTACCTCTGGCTGTTCAAGTCTTTTGTTATGTGCTTCCAGTGTATTTTTGATTTTTTACATTGTGCCATTCATCACCATCAGGTCCTTTATCTTTTTATGCATGTTTACAATTTCTTCTGCATGTTCTCCCAGTGTTGTCTTAATATCCCTTATCTCTTCCTTTACTTTAAGTTTATTCATGACATTTATTTGGACATCCATGAAGAGTTGTTCCATATTCTGGATTGCTTCCTGTTTTTTAACTAGTTCATTGGACTGGGCCATGTCTTCCTCTTTCTTAGTATGGCTTGTAATTTTTTCTTGGTGATTAGGCATCTGTTTATCTTGATGGGCTTATTTGGATGGTTAGCTTCTCTTTCTGCTTTAGAGTCTTATTTTGTTGTTACTTTGTGTGTGGTAAGATTACTTTTTGATACTTGGTTCCTTTTATTCTATATCCTTGCAGTTGTCTTTGTTCCCTAGACATAAAATATTAGGATGAGAGAAAAGTAAAGAGATAAGAAGAGAAAAAGAATAATAGTAATAATAATACAAAAAATGTAGAAGAGGAACCATTCAAGAGCTAGAAAACTAAGTAATATGAGGAGAAAATCATAAAATATACAAAGGAATAATGATATAAGGAAGTGGAATAGAGAAAATAAAACAAGAAACAAAATAGATAGAAAAAATTAGAATGAATGAAAAAGCCAGACAGATGAATAGAAAAAAATAAAACAAGAAATAAAATAGAAAGAACAAAAACCAGAGTAAATTGAAAGTCTGGGTAGATGTGAAGAGACTAGAAGGAAAGAAAAAAAAAAAGGAGAGATTGAGAGAAAAACAAAAAATGTAGTCCAAAAAAGATGTGGTGGAATGGAAGAAAAGCAACAGAATTCAAATGACAAAAAAATGAAGGAAAGAAGAGAAATACAGTAGGTTGAAAAAATAAGTAAAAGAAAAAAGGAAACAAAGAAAGGGAAAACAACAAACAAGAAAGAAAACAGCAACAGAGAAACAACCCAGGAAAAACAGCCTTCCCTCTTAGGACCTGAGTGACCTCACGTTGGTGGAGCTCATGAATTAATCACCCTGCAACCTGACCTCTGCAGTCAATGTATCCAGTTTTAGTGAATAAAAGAAAAAGAAAGAAAAAATCCAAAAACCATAAAACAAAAGAGTAGAAACTCAGTTTATAAGTTCCCTATCATAACGTGCTATCTGTGTGCCTTATCTCTCCCTGGATCTCTTCTCTTAGGAGGTTTTGGGACTGAACCAGTGACCTTCTGCATGCAAGACATGATTCCCCCACTGCACCACAGCAGCTCTATAAACTAAATAGGCTTTTGACAGCTTATCGGGCTCTTCCTTCCTCCATTTCCCTTACGTGAGTTGGACTTCTTTCTAACAGTTTTCAGGGGCCGGGCTGGTTAAGAGCCTGTCTCTGCTCCTTCCCTGAGCAAGTTCCTCTTTCCCAGGGTGGCTGGGTGTGACACCCTGCCTGAGCAGATTCCCTTCTCCCCTTTCCCTGGGGCTACCTCAGTGCCGGCTGGTATCCTAAATGAAATTCAAAGGGGGTTCGGGTGGCCAAATCCACGGAAAGGAAACTACTCTCCACACTTCTCAAGACCTATCTTCCTCTCAGCTATTGTTCACTCCCACTTAGCTGGCTGCTGAGAACCAGGGGGTCCAGGGATGTTATTTGCCTTGAGGTAGGGACCTACCTGCACACCTTTCCAGCCACAAGGGTGAGCAATTCATGGTTTTCCCTTGGGCTCTTTATCTCTTTGTCCAGCTCATTCCAGAATTATGCCCTGCAGCATCCTGCACTGTGGATACCCAAAACAGCTCATTTGGGTATTTTGCCCCTTCTCTGCCATTTTTTGCAAAAAAAGCTGAGCAGTGCCTACCTACCTTGATGCTTTTTTCCCGGACATCTCCTTCACTTACTTTGAAGTGATTTCCTTGATTAGAAACAATGCTATGTGGAATACCAGGACAGGGCATAAGTCATTCTTTAGGTCTATGGATGGTAGTTTTGGCAGAAGCATCACATGCAGGGAAGGCAAATCCAAATTCAGAGTTAATATCTACTTCAGTAAAACAAAGCTGCCCTTCCATGATGAAAGCAGTCCAATGTAATCCATCAAAATCAGGTAGTTGGATTTGATTGTCCCTGGAAATGGTGCCATATAGGGGAATCAGTGTTGGTTTCTGCTGCTTGAAAATTGGGCACCGGAAAGAAAGGTATGTTTTGGTGGATGAATTCCATATTGCTGAGCCCATGCATAATACCCATTCTTTCAACCATGGCCTTTTTTTTTCATGAGACCATGATAATGACAAGAATGGCTGGGGAAAGAGGCTGACTGGCATCAACAGAATGGGTCATCCTGTTCATGTGAATATTAAAATCCTCTTCTGCTTGGGTCACCCTTGACTGAGCATTCTCAAAGGATACAAATATCTTCACATTCTTTGCTCATTCAGGGAGTTCATATAAATACCAATTGCCAGAACTCTTTGTCACCAATTTATCAATTACATTCCTTCCATATTCTTGACCATCTACCCTAACCATTGGCTACTGCTCATAAATATGTATAGACTCATATTTTAGGCCTTTTGTTCTTCTATGCCAAATGAAAAAATTGGTGCTGTTCAAAGTTGTTCCCACCATTGTCCTTCTGGGATGTTGCAGAAAGGGGCTTTGGTGTTGTAACTGTCTACTTTTGGATAGTGGCTGCATGTTGTGCAGAACTTGTTATAGTCTAGGCCCAAGTTTTCACTGCCTTAATCAACAAGAGATAGAGAACTCCCCAATGAATCTATATGGCAGACTGGAGAGAGAAGGTAATGTAGCAGGCGTAGAAGTCATGGGCATTTGCCACTGTGTGCCATCAGGACCTGGCTAAGCCCAAACTTTTATAATTTCCATTTGATGATGGAGTCCTGCTGTGTATGTCCAACTCTATGGTTTTGTAGGTCAGACATCACCCAGTTCATGATGAACAATCTAGGTCACATGGCAACTAGGTGATCATGGTTAAATGTTCAGTATTTACTTAGGGCCAATAGCAAGTCAAAAGTTATTCTCTAAAGAAAAGTAGCTATCTGCAGAGGATGGTAGGTCTTTACTTAAAAATCATAAGGGTCTGTCCAACAAGTCACCTATAATGGTCTTCCAAAGGCAACAAACAGCATCTCTATCTGCCACTGCCACTTCAAGCACCATCAATCTTTTGAATCATATGACCCATGTGGCAGAGTAGTTTGGATGGCAGCCTGGACCTGTTGCAGAGTCTTCTGTACAATGAGTGGCTTTTTGCATCATTTGGTAAATGGGCTGGAGAAGTACACTCAAGTGATAAATAGGTGGCCTCCAAACTCCAAAAAGACTTGCTTGGTGTTGTACCTGTTGGGCATGTTGCAGGAGAGCACAGATGCAACAATTTATTCTTTACCTTAGATGGAATATCTCAACATGCCCCACACTTACTAGATCCCTAGAAATTTCACTTAGGTAGAAAGCCCTGAAATTTTGTCAGATTTACTTCCCACCATCTGATATGCAAATGTTTTACCAATATTTCTAGAGTAGTTGTTATTTCCTGCCAACAAGGTCCAATAATAATAAATGTAATGGACCATTGTGATGTCTTGTAAAAGGGAAATGCAATCATGGTCTTTGTGGTTTAAAGTATGACAAAAGACAGGAAAGTTGAGATAATACTGAGGTAGGTGTATTACTTGCCTTGCCAGGTGAAAGAAAACTGGGCTGGGTGTTATTTATTAAGAGGTATGGAGAAAAAAATCATTTTCCAAATCAAGAGCTTCATACCAGGTATCAAAAGATTTGTTAATTTTTTCAAGCAATTAAACCACACCTGGAACAGCAGCTGCAATTAGAGTCTCCACCTGATTAAGTTTATGAAAATCCAATGTCATTGTCCAAGATCCATCAGTATTATGCACAGGCCAAATAGGCAGGTTGAATGGAGACATGGTGGTTATCATCACCCCATATCATTCAAGTCCTTAATGTGTCATTAATCTCTTCAATCCTCCAGGAAAGTGGTATTGTTTTTGGTTTGCTATTTTCCTAAGTATAGGCAGTCCTAGTGGCTTCTTGGCCTGTAGTGACTTCCATTTATCCTTTCCTTCCATATTAACCTTCATGTCATAGGTCAGGCAACTGATGTGGGGATTCTACCAGTCGCTGAGAATGTCTATTCCATTTATGTACGTCTATTCCATTTATTCTTTTTGTGGTTTGGATACCATTGGACACATTTTGAGACAGAGTTGAGCTAAAGCTCCATTGATCATTTCATCTTTATAAGCCCCTACTCTCATTGGTGGACCACAGTGACATTTTGCTTCCCCAGAAATTAGTGTCAGTTTAGAGCCAGTGTTCAATATTCTTGAAAAATCTCATTATTTCCCTTTTCTCAATGTACAGTCATTGGCCATAGATCTCTTTGGGGAAGGCTGAGTGAAAGTCTAACAATATAAGCTTTTGGCAAAAATTTCCTTTCCTCAAGGGGATCGAATCTCTTCTTCATTCAAGAGGTTCTGCATATGTAAACTGGATCAAGTCTAGGAATTGATTGAGGGGCCATGACTCTCCGTTCTGGTGATTCAATTAGAATTTTGCACACTTCAGCTCTTCAGCTTATATAAATCAAGAAACACATTTGGGTAGAGAGTCACTATGGTCATCTAGCTGTGCCATAAATCTTTGTGAATCAGATTATTCCAATTGCTCTGAGTTC
>JAQZBX010059291.1:0-17284 GCA_029593785.1 Cabassous unicinctus | reverse complement strand
TTTTTTTTTTTTTTTTTTTACCTTTTATTATTGAGTTTTAGAGATTCTTTGCCCATTTTTTAGTTGGATTTATGTCTTTCTGTTGTTGAGTTGTAGGATTTCTTTATATATTCTGGGTATTAAACCCTTATCAGATATGTTTCCAAATATTTTCTCCCATTTTGTAGGTTGTTCTTATACTTTCATGATAAAGTCCTTGATGCACAAACATTTTTAATTCTGATGAGGTCCCATTTATCTATTTTTGTTCTTACTTGTGCTTTGGGTGTGAAGTCTAAGAAACCATTGCCTAACACAAGGTCCTTAAGATGCTTCCCTATGTTTTCTTCTAGGAGTTTTATAGTTCTGGTTCTTACATTTTGGTCTTTGGTCTATCTTGAGTTGATTTTTGTATATGGTGTGAGGTGGGGGTCTACTTTCATTCTTTTGCATATGAAGATCCAGATTTCCCAGCACCGTTTATTGAAGAGACTTTACCCCCTTGTCAAAAATCAGTTGGCCATAGATGTGAGGGTTGATTTCTGAAGTCTAAATTCGATTCAATTGGTCTATATGCTTGTCCTTGTGCCAGCACCATGCTGTTTTGATCACTGTTGATTTGTAATAAGTTTTAAGATTGGGAATTTTAAATCCTCCAACTTTGTTCTTTTTCAAGATGGCTTTGGCTATTCAGGTCCACTTACTTTCCCATATAAATTTGGTAATTGGTTTTTCCATTTCTGCAAAAAAGGCTATTGGAATTTTGATTGGGATTGCATTGAATCTGTAAACCATTTTGGATAGAATTGACGTCTTAACAATAGTCAGTATTCTAATTCATGAACATAGAATATCCTTCCATTTACTTATGTCTTCTTTGATTTCTTTTAGCAATGTTTTGTCATTTTCTGTGTAAAAGTCCATTACATCCTTGGTTAGATTTATTCCTAGATATTGGTTTTATTAGTTGCTATTGTAAATGGAATTTTTTTCTTGATTTCTTCTTTTTATTGTTCATTACTAGTGTATAGAAACAGTACTAATTTTGGGGTGTTGATCTTATACCTTGCCACTTTGCTGAATTTGTTTACTAGCTAGTAGCATGGTTATGGATTTTTAAAGGATTTTCTGTATATAAGATCATATCATCTGCAAAGAGGGAAAGTTTTACTTCTTCCTTTTCAATTTGGATGCCCCCCTCTTTTTTTTCTTGCCTAATTGCTCTGGCTAGAACTTCCAGTACAATGTTGAATAACAGTGGTGACAGTGGGCGTAATTGTCTTATTCCTGATCTTAGAGGAGAAGCTTTCAGTCTTTAAGTATGATGTTAGCAGTGGGTTTTGTCATACATGCTCTTTGTTATCTTGAGAAAGTTTCCTTCTGTTCCTAGTTTTCTAAGTATTTTTTTAAATCATGAAGAGGTACAGGATTTTATCGAATGCCTTTTTTTTTTTTTTTTTTTTTTTTTTTTTTTGCATCAATTGAGATGATGATGTGGTTTCCCCCTTTCATTCTGCTAATGTTGTGATTTTCTTATGTTGAACTACCTTTGCATATTTGGGATAAATATCACTTGATCATGGTGTATAATTCTTTTAATGTTTTGTTGGATTGGGTTTGCTAGTATTTTGTTGAAGATTTTTGTTCCTATATTCATAAGATATTTATTTGTAATTTTTCTTGTTCTATCTTTATCTGGCTTTGGTATGAGGATGATGCTGGCCTCACAGAATGAATTAGGGAATGTTCCTTTCTCTTCAATTTTTTTGGAAGAGTTTGAGCAGGATTGGTGTTCACTATTCTTGGAATGTTTGGTTAAATTGTCCCATGAAGCCATTTGGTTCTGGCCATTTCTTTGTTGGGAGATTTTTGATTTCTGGTTTGATCTCTTTATTGGTTTATTGATATCTTCTATTTCTTCTTGAGTCAGTGTAGGTAGTTTGCGTGTTTCTAGGAATTTGCCCATTTCATCTAGGTTATCTAATTATTTGGCATATAAGTAGTCATAGATTCCTCTTTTAATCCTTTTCTGTGTGATTGCTATAATGTCCTCCTTTTAATTTCTGATTTTTAATTTCTAATTTCTCTCTTTTATTTTTGTCAGTCTAGCTAAAGATTTGTCATTTTGTTGATCTTTTCAAAGAGCCAACTTTTGGTTTTGTTGATTTTCTCTATTTTTTAAAAAAAATTTTTATGATCAATTTCATTTATCTCCACTCTAGTCTTTGCTATTTCTTCTGCTTGCTTTGGTTTAATTGGCTTTTCTTTTTCTAGTTCCTCCAGGTTTGAGGTTAGGTCTCTGATTTGACATATTTCTTTTTTAATGTAAACATGTAGAACTATAAAGTTCCCTCTTAGCACTGTTTTTGCTGCATCCTGTAAGTTTTGGTATGTTGTATTTTCATTTTCATTCCCATCTAGATATTTCCTAATTTCCCTTGAGATTTCCTCTTTCATCCATTGGTTGTTTAAAAGTAAGTTCTTTAATTTCTACATATTTGTGAATTTTCCATTTTTCCCTCTGTTATTGCTTTCTGCTTTCATTCCATTGTGGTTGGAGAGGATAGATTGTATGATTTCAATATTTTTTAACTTATTGAGAGCTGTTTAGTGACCTAAGATATGGTTTTTCCTAGTGAATAATCCATGTGTACTAGAGAAGAATGTGTATTCTGTTGCTATTGGCTGAAGTGTTCTATATATGTCTATTAGGTCTAGTTGGTTTAGAGTTTTGTTCAATCTTCTATTTCCTTATGATCTTCTATCTAGATATTCTATCTATTATTGAAACTTGTGTATTAAAGTCTTCTACTATTAATGTAGAGCTGTCTATTTTTCCCTTCAAATCTGTCAATATTTGCTTTATATATTTTGGGACTCTGCCATTAAATGTTTATAATTGTTAGGTATTCTTGTTGAATTGATCCCTTTATCACTATATAATGGCCTTCTCTGTCCCTCATAACAGTTTTTTACTTAAAGTCTATTTTATCTGATATTAATATAGCTACCCCAGCTCTCTTTTGGTTATTATTTGCATGGTATGTATTTTCTATCCTTTCACTTTCAACCTACTTTTGTCTTTGATTTTAAGGTAAGTCTGTTTAAACAGCTTATTCATGCTTTTTCATCCATTCTGGCGATCTTTGCCTTTTCATTGGAGAATTTAATCTGTTTACATGTAAAGTCACTACTAATAATGCAGTACTGTCTTGTGCCATTTTTCTTCTTAGTTTTTGTAAGTCATATCTTTTTGTCCCTTGATTCTTCTCTAAATGCCTACTTTCATAGTTATTTGATTTTTTTTTTTGTATGATACCATATTGAGTCCTTTCTCATTTCTTTCTGGGTATATTTTTCACATATTTTCTTCGTGGTTACCATGGGATCAAAATGTAACATCTTAGGGGAGTGGATGTAGCTCAAGTGGTTGTGTGCCTGCTTCCCCTGTATGAAGTCCTGAGTTAGATCCCCAGTACCTCCTAAAGACAAACAAGCAAACAAACAACAGAAAAAAACCGAAATCTCATTGGGGAGCAGGTGTAGCTCAGTGATTGAGCACCTGCTTCCCATGTACAAGTACCTGGGTTCAATCCCTGGTACTTCCTGTATAAGCCAGCCAAAGGGGTGCTGATGCAAAATACCAGACATCTATTGGTTTTTTATAAAGAGTATTTATTTGGGGTAAAAGCTTACAGTTACAAAGCGTTAAAGAGTATAACTCAAGATTACTTCCTCACCCAAAGTCAGTTTCCACATGTTGAAGTAACATGGTGGGTGATATCTGCAAAGGTTCAGCCTTCTTTCCTCTAAAGGCTCCGTGGGCTCAGCTTCTTCTGAGCTCGGCTGTAGTCTGGCATAGGGCTCAGCTGCTCTTGTCTCTTCAACTTCAAACTATCAGGTGAATGGCTTATCTCTCTCTAGGGCCCCAGCATCAAGTTCTCTCCTTTTCTGTGTCTATGGAGCTCTCTCTATTCCTCTGTGTATCTTCTCTGTGTTCTCCTTGAGTGAGTATCTGTTTGTATAGCCCACCAAGGGGGCAGGGACTCAACCCTGCATGCTCTAATGACATGGTCAAATCGAAGCCCTAATCTTAACATAATCAAATAAATGTAAAACCTTGGAATTTAATGCAATCAAAGGGTATCAAGCCCAGAGGAACAGACCAGTTTACAAACATAATCAATATCTCTTTTTGGAATTCATAAGTAATAGCACCCTGCCAAACCTCCTAAAAAATTAACATCCTAAAGATTAACAATCATATTTAATTTGATACCATCTTGACTTCACTAGCATACACGTACATTGTTACTATACCTCTCTACCCCCTACCTTTTTTTATACTTGTTAAAAGTTATATCTTTGTATATTTCATGTCCAAAAGCATAAGTTTATCATTACTTTTTATGCATTTTCATTTTAACACCTATACAGAGTAAGAAGTGGAGTTACATATCACAAAACACAACACAATAGTACTGGTATTTATAATTACCCAAATGGTTACCTGTATTGGAGGTCTTTATTTCTTTATGCTTCTTTGAACTATTGTCTAATGTCCTTTCCTTTCAATCTTTAGAAATCCCTTTAGCATTTCATTGCTTGTAGGATAGGTCTAATGGTAATCTACTCCTTTAGCTTTTGTTTATTTGGGAATATCTTATTCTCTCCCTCATTTTTGAAAGACAGTCTTGTGGACATACAGTTCTTGGTTGGCAATTGTTTTCTCTCAGCCCTTTAAGTATTTCAACCCATCGCCTTCTTGCTTCCATGGTTTCTGATAAGGAATCAGCACTTAATCTAATTGGTACTCCCTTGTATATAACACGTTGCTTTTCTCTTGCAGCTTTCAGAACTCTCTTCTTGTCCTTTGCATTAGACAGTTTGAGCAGTACGAATTCAGGCATATTTCTCTTCAAGTTTATCCTGTTTGATGTTCATCCTTTGCTAAGTTTGGGAACTTTTCTGCCATTATTTCTTTGAATATTCCTTCTGCCCTTTTTCTCTTTCTTCTCATTCTGGGACTCCCATTATGCATATATTGGCACATTTGATGCTGTTCCACAGGTCTCTTAGGCTCTTTTCACTTTTTATAATTCTTCTTACTGCTTCTCAGCCTGACTCATTGCAACTGTCTTGTGTTTGAGTTTATGGGCTCTTTCTACTGCCAGCTCCAATCTGCTATTGAAACCCACCTGGGAATTTTTCATTTCAGTTATTATGGTCTTCAACTCCAGTAGTTCTGTTTGGTTCCTACTCAAAGTTTCTGTCTCTTTATTGAGATTCTCATTGTTCATTCATTGGTTTCTTGATATCCTTTAGTTCTTTCTCTGTAGTTTCCTTAATCTCCTTGAGCATATTGTTTTCCTGATATCCTTCAGTTCTTTTTCTGAGTTTTCCTTCATATCCTTGAGTATGCTGAAGATCATTTTTTTGAAGTCTTATTCAGTATTTCCACAGTTTGATCTTGTTCATTGGTGTTTTCTGGATTTTTGTCCTCTTCCTTTGGATGGCCCATGATTTCCTATTTCTTTGTTTATCTTATAATCTTATGTTGCATACTGTACATTTTTAATATTTGAAAAATTTAACTCTGGGATTTATTACCTGAGATGTCCATTTTTTAAGTTTTTATTCAGCTATTGATTGACAGAGAGTTTTCTTTAGTGTCAGGAGCTATCAATAACAAGCAAACCTAAGCAGCAAACACCTTCTACAGTCTTTGAAAATTGGCTTTGCACTGGCTAGTGCTTTCCTTCAGAGTTCAGTCCTTCTATCAGGGAGGTCAGCCCAAGGCTAATGCAAAGTACAGGGTCCTCCCTGTCTTTTCTGGGCCTGTGTCTTGTCCTGGGCTAATGCTTTCTAGTGGTCATAAGTGTTCCCCTGTTTATAGGAATTTGAATGCCTCCTAACCCCAGGAAATAGCCTTTGCCCCAGGCTGTCTGACTCAATTGTTTATTACACTGCTTATGCTGTTCAAGCTGATTTCATCTAGAGGGCAAATTCTGGGAGGGGGACATGCTCGCAGGAGTTTCCCAGGTTAGTCTTTCCCAGTGGGAACAAGGTCAGGGATGCACAAAGTGCTGGCCAGCTCCAAATCGCCATAGGGAAGCACTTAGGGAGGGGCCAGGAAGGGCTCCAGGAGCTTTTCACAAGGCTCCCTAAAGCTGAGCTTTTTTGACTCAGCACCTACCCAGCAAATGCATCCTATGAACTATCTTCTGCAGCTTTGAGGAAGTATATTGTATTTAAGTCTCCTCTACTTCTTTGTCTGGAATGGTTTAGAATAATGGACACCCTCAGAGCTGGGCCTCCAGTGATCTGAAGTAGCTATTCAAAAACAATGATTGGTGATGGGATTGTACACCCCTGGGTCTTGGGGACTAGGTCTTTGTGTCCCACCCTGACACTTGGGAAGGTACTACTGTACAATAGACAGGTTTGAATACCTCACTGCTGCCAGTCATAAGACTGGGAGATGGGAGATGACAGCTGCCAGTAGAGTGCAGTTCACTGGTATTTACAACAGTTTACCAGCTTCTTCTTCCTGCTCTTCCCTGGATTCTGCACAATGTTCTACCAGACTCTGGAGTTCTGAAATAATTGATTCAGACAGTTCCTGCCTGTTCAATAGTTATTTTGGTGGAGGAACTGATTCTTGGAGTTTCCTACTCTGCCATCTTCCCACAAGCCATTCCCATGTTTTAGTTTTGTCTTGTTTTGCTTTTAGGAGGTACCAGGGATTGAACCCAGGACCTTGTACATGGGAAGTAGGTATGCAACCACTGAGCTACATCGGCTCCCCTGAGTTGGCTCCCTCGTCTGTTTGCTCATTGTATGCTCATTGTTGTTGCTCGTTGTTTTTGCTTGTTGTCTGATTTGTTTTCTTTAGGAGGCACCAGAAACTGAACCTGACCTCTGATGTAGGAGGCAGGCGCTCAACTGCTTGAGCCACTTCCACTCCCTGCTTGTTTTTTTTTCTCATTGTCTGCTCATTTTTTTGCTTGTTGTCTGCTCATTGTTTGTTTGTTTTCTTTAGAAGGCACTGGGAACCTAACCCGGAACCTCCCATTGGAAGGCAGGCACTCAACTGCTTAAGCCACATCCTCTCCCTCCACCATGTATTCTTAAGTATGTGTATGTGTTTGTGATCTGCATGGTCCTCTAAAGTGCAAGTCCAAGGTAGGATTGGCCAGTAAGCATATTCCATTCCCTTGGGTTAAGTAATGGATTCAGAGGTGGGTAGGTAAAACAATGAGATCAATTTTAGAATATTATTGGAATTGATGGGAAAGAGTTTTAGTTTCCTAGGCTGCTGAAGCAAATACTATGAAATGGTCCAGGTTGAATAATGGGAATTTAGTCACTCATAGTTTGGGTGTGGGAAAACAGTCCAAGTCAAGGTGTCATCAAGGTGATGCTTTCTTCCTAAAGACTGTGACATTCTGGGACTGGCTGTGGCCAATCCTTTGTCCTTAGCTTGGCACATGGCAGTGACTTCTGTTCTCTCCTGTCACTTCCAGGTTTGGCTGATGTTTAGCTTCTTGCTTCCTGTGACTTTCTCTCCCTAAGTCTGAATTTCATTCTGCTCATAAGGACTCTAGTAATAGGATTAAAACCCATCCTGATTGAGGTGGGCCTTACCTTAACTGAAGTAATCTCATCAAAAGATCCTACTTACAATGGATTCACACACACAGGAATGGATCAGATTTTAGAACATGTTTTTCTGGGGTCCATACAGCTTCAAACTACTAAAGAAAATGAGACTTTCTTCCCAAGAAATTGCTAAAATTGAGGACGTAAGCTTAGAGCTGCTGGCAGCCACCATGTAAAGAAGGTCTGCCTGAGAAGAAAGACAGCAGAATTCATGGCCAAGAGATGGAGAGAGACTGAATCACAACGTTATTGTTTGAGATGTTGGATTCTGCTGTGTCTGATTAAACCAGTTTCACTTTGATTTCTGTCACTTGCAAAAATGTTCCAATTAATTTATGATATCCTAAACACTGAAATCCATTTATCTAATGGAACCCTCAGTATTGCCTGGTCTTGTCTGCTTTTGAAGATTTCTTAAAAATTAGACATATCTAACTGTCTACACCCACCCTTTCCTCTCCTCTACCCTTTTGGGATTCTCAGATCTTACCAAGCAATTTGGGAAGGTACCACTGGTCAACTTTACTTATCACTCTACCAGTTGAGGTAAAATGCAAATGTAATTACCTCAGGGGGGTATTTGTGGTATTTCTTTGCCATCATCTATACTAACCCTTTGGTCCTAATCATTAATGATTGAAATAATGGTTTCAATTTACTTTACCTCTATTCCTGGCCTTTGTCATGTGACTTTAGAGAGCTCTCCCACTCTGACTCTGGGCTTGGCGATGGCTTTGACCAATGGGATGTTATCAAATGTGACTAAAAGATTTGTTCTTTTCTGCTTACTACCCTTTCCCTCTGCCATTACCATAAGAAGCTCATGACCTGGCTAGCTTGCCAGAGGGTAAGAGATGTGTAGAACAGAGCTTATTCACCCCATTTGTCCTAACTGCATCCTAGATCAGCCACCAGTCAGCCAACACCATGTATGTGAGTGAGCCCTACCTAGAAAAGCAGAGCCACCTAGGTAACCTGCTGCTGACTGAAGAAACATGAGTAAGCCCAGGCCCAGATCAGGAAAATACCAGATTCATGAACATAATAAATGCTTATTGTCATATGCTGCTGGGGTTTTGAGATTGTGTTTTACATACCATTATTGTGACAACAGATAGCTAATATATCAGTCTATTAATGCTACATCTGGCAGTTTCTGTCAGCTTTGCTAGAACCTTAGTTTTGAACTTTAGACTCAGAGCAAAAGAGACTAACATATAACCTCTCTGGGCTTTGGTTACATCTGTAAAATTATTAGTTACACTAAGTGTTATCAAAAGTTATACAAAGGACAAGAAAAAAAGGAAAGAGGCATCCAGATTGGAAAGGAAGAAATAAAACTATATTTGGTCACAGATGGTGTGATGGTCTATATAGAAAATATGATGGGAAAAAAGCTATTAGAACTAATAAGTGAATTAAGTAAGTAAGGTTGAAGGATACAAGATTAAAAGTCTGTTGATTTTCTAATAACTAGTAATGAACAATTGGATGTTGAAATTAAAAATACCATTTACAGGAAGCGGATGTGGCTGAAGTGATTGGGCTCCTGTCTACCATATAGGAAGTTCAGGGTTCAATTCCCAGGGCCTCCTGGTGAAGACAAGCTGGCCTGAGCAGAGAGTTGGCTCGCACAAGAGTGCTAGCTCGTGCAGGAGTGCTGGCCTGCGCAGAGAGCTGGTGCAGCAAGATGACGCAACAAAAAGAGACACAGAGGAAAGACAATAAGAGATGCAGGAGACCAGGGAGCTGAGGTAGCGCAAGAGATTGAGTGCCTGTCTCCCACTCCAGAAGGTCCCAGGATTGTTCCCAGTGCCACCTAAAGAGAAGACAAGCAGACACAGAAGAACACGCAGCGAATGGATACAGAGAGCAGAAAAGCGTGGGGGGAAGGGGGGAGAATAAATAAACAAATCTTTTAAAAAAATACCATTTACAATTACATAAAGAATATGAAATACTTAAGGACAAATCTGACAAAAGAAGTGCATTACCTGTACACTGAAAATTATGGAACATTGGTGAAAGAACATACAGAATATATCAATAAATGGAGAGATATACTGTGTTTAAGGATCAGAAGGTACAATATTGTTAAGATAGTAATTCTCCATAATTGATACATAGATTCAATGTAATCTCATTCAAAATCCCACCAGGCTTTTTTTCCCCTCCAGAAATTGACAAGGTGATTCCAAACTTCATTTGTAAAGGACCTAGAATAGATAAATCAACTTTGAAAAAAGGACAAAGTTGGAAGACAAATACCTGATTTCAAAAGTAAAGTTACACTAATTAAGATAGTATAGTAACTGTATATCCTTTTGGGAAAAAAAAAAGAACTTTGATCCATATCTTGCACCATACAGAAAAATGAACTCAAAATGGATCATAGACCTAAGTGTAAAACATAAAACTTAAAAAGAAAACAAAGAAGAAAAATCTTTCTCACATTGGGTTAGACAAAGATTTCTTAGATTTGACACCAAAAGTATGATCCATAAAAGAAAAAAAGCAATAAATTGGACTTTATTAAACTTAAAAACTTCTGCTTTTCTAAAGTTACTGTTAAGAGAATGGAAAGACAAGTCCAGACTGGGGAAGAATGTTTGCAAAGCATAAATCTGATAAGGGATTTGTATTCAGAATATATATTTTAAAAACTCTTAAAAATCAATAAAAGGAAAACAAACAACCCAATTAAAAAATGAGCAAAAGCTTTGAACAGACACCTCACCAAAGAGGATACATATCCGACAAACAAGCACATGCATGAATACTAAAAGTCTTTTGTCATTAGGGAAATGCAAATCAAACCACAATGAGATATCATGACATACATTTATGAATGGCTAAAATTAAAAAGACTTACTATTTAGTCTGTTAAAGGGCTGCCAATGCAAAGTACCAGAAATCGGTGGGCTTTTATAAAGGGTATTTATTTGGGGTAAAAGCTTACAATTCCAAGGCCATGGACAGTCCAATTTAAGGTGCTATAAGAGGTACTTTCTCACCAAAGTCAGCTGCCACATGTTGAAGCAAGATGGTGGGCAATCTCTGTGAGGTTTCAGCCTTCCCCTCTGGGCTTCCTCTCTCTGGCTCAGCTGTCCCGCTCTATTCTCAAGGCCATCTATAAGCTATTAGGCAAAATGGTTTGTCTTTCCCTGGGACTTCAGCTGTTTGAGCCTTCTCCTTTCTGTCACATGGCAGGATTGAAAATGACAAAGCTCTCTTTTCCTGTGTGTCTGTCTGTGTGTCTGTTTATATCAGACCCAGCAGGGGGTCAGGGACTCAACCTGAGTCATGCCCCCTGACATAGTCGAATCAAAAGCCTTAATCTTAACAGGTAATTTAATCAAAGACACCTTAGCTGAATTTAATGCAACCAAAGGATGTCAAACCTGGAGAAATAGATTAGTTTAGAAACATAATCTTTCTCTTTTTGGGATTTATAAAATAATCTCAAATTACCACACTTACCATACCAAATGTTGATGAAGATGTGATGGAACTTGAACTCGCACCATTATGGAAAACACATTAGCAGTTGCTGAAGAAGCTATACCTATTATACCTATTATAGAATTCAGGCACTCCATTCCTTGTTATTTACCTAAAATAAATGAAGGCTCTTGTCCATTGAAAGATTTTTACATGAATGTTCATAGTAACATTACTTGTGATAGCTCCAAATTGGAAACAACTCCAAATGTCCATCAACAGTTAGTATACTCCTACTGTGGAATACTACCCTGCAATAAAAATTATTGAAATATTGATACATAAAACTGCATTAATGAATCTCAGAATCATAATTCTGATGTAAAGAAGCCAGATAGCAAAAAGAGTAAAATACTATACAGTTCCTTTAATATAAAATTCTAGTAAATGAAAACCAAATCTATAGTGACAGAAGCACATCAGTGGTTAAGGTTGGCAGGTGGGGAGGATGATATTGGATGAAGAGATTACAAAGGGGTACAAAGAAACTTTTGAGGGTATGGGTATGTTCACTTTTTTTTTAATTGTGGTAAAGGTTTCATGAATGTTTACATATGTTACAACTTATGAAAATGTACGTTATATACATATAATTTATTTTATGTCAAATATACCTCAATAAAGCTGTTTTTAAAAAGTTTATTGAGATTCTAATAATCCCCAAATCCTAGACAACAGCTGATCTTCCCCATGGATGCACAGAATTCCAATGGCTTTTGCTGGCTTTTTTTTCTATGCTAGCTAGGCTTAAATAGAATGAGTATTAGTCCAAAACTGATAAAGAGGTTTCCTCTATTCACCATTTCCTATCCTACTTCCTTCCATCCTATGCCTAACCCACAAATCTTACCACTAAGAAGAGCTAAAAAACCTATACATTCTAAGCAGGTAGAAATAGAGAAGAACAGCTGACAAGGAAAATGTATTTGTGCCTAAAGGCTAGGACTGAATTGATTTTTGACTGCTGCTGGAACAGTAGTCTAACCCATCTGTCATGTAGAGGAAGAGTATTTGAATAAAGACAGGTCAACTTGCTACTGGTTGCATGAAAACAAGAGAGAGAAAAAGAAAGAGCAAGATGTCTGGTCTGCTTCTATGCAATAGCTGCCCCTGACTTCCCCACTTTAGCCTCATGGAATAGAAAGACCAAGGGAAAAGCTATATCCTTATGAACTGACTTTTCCACTGGAAAACAAGACCCTAGAAAACAAGGCCATATCAGTGCTTGGAATTTGACCAACCTGATCATCTCCTGGGAAGGAGACAGAAGTGAGGAGGGAGGAGGAGGTGGGGAGAAGGCAATAGCAGAGAGAGACCCTTGAAGGCTTCTCCTTGAGGCCAACAGTAATAATAATGAAAAAAGAGAGCAGTATTTTCTTGCTGTTTGGCCACTGTCTTGCAAAGATCTGTCTGATCTTTAAACATACCCCAGATTTTCTTGTCTTTTTGCATTTGCTTTTGCCATTCATTCTGCATACATCATTTTCCTTCTCCCCACTGTCTGCACAAATTCCTTCTGTCCTCACTACATCTTTTCTATTTTTATAATCAGTTGGCATAGTTTTTCCTGCTTTATCATCATTCCTTCTTGTATATCAGATTGTTCTTTTGGAATCATATTCCATTTTCCTGAGGTACATCCTTTAGAAATTCTACTATGGCAGTTTTATTTATATAAACTTTCTCATTTTTGCTTCTCTGTAAATGTCTTTATTTTACCTTTCTTTTTAAAAGATAGTTTAGCTGGGTACACAGTTCTAGGATGAAAGTTTTTTTTTCCCTCAACACGTTGCAGGTATTATTCCTCTTGTCTTTTGGCTTCCAGTGTTGCAGTTGGGAAGTTGCTCTGTCATTTTAATTATTATTCCTTTGAGGTACTCTGTCCTTTTCATTTCTGAGCTTTTCCCCCTCTGGTATCTGAAACAGATATTTTCCTTCATTTTAACCCAATCATGACATTTCGAATGATTTTGTGGGGTGGAAGCAGAAGTAAGGTTATATTAAGAATGGTGCTGTGGGAGCCGGTGTAGCTTGGTGGTTGAAGTCTCCCTCACATGTACAAGGACCCAGCTTCATTCCCTGGTACCTCCTAAAAAAATTTAAAAAGAATGGGACTGTGGCCTAGTCACTGGGGTGGTGGTGGTGGTGGTGGTGTATTGTGAAAAATTAGGCAGGCAGATAATGTTTCAAGAGCAAGAAAGCTGGTAGGCAATGTCTTCTGTGATTTTAGCTTGTGCAGTTCAATCAGTCTGTTGCCTAATTCAGCTGCTTTTAAGTCACCCTTGGCAGAAATGATGGTTGCCTTGTTCTGTTGCTCAACCATTTCCACCACAAATCTAGCCTTCTCTGCTTTCTGCTGAGCCACATGTTTGGCTTCTACTGCTTCTGTGAAGTCCTTCCCAGAGGTCAGGCATGTGAAGGACATATTAGACAGGCCATTATTCACCTGGAGAACAGCTCTCTCTGGGTGGTGATTTTTACATCAAAATGAGCCACCTTTCTTGTGAGGATCTCCATAGTGTTAGATGGCTGCCCACATTTGTCCTGATCCTCTCTGTTGCTGGTGAGGATGGGGGGAAACTAACTTCCAACTGGCTGGAAAAGAATATGAAGCAAGATATTAACTTGGAAATCAAATCTTTATTTCCAGCAATTACTGGCACATTATGTGGTATAGAGTGGCAGTCACAGATATTGGTTTTTGTACCCAACAGATAAGAATATGCCTACTACAATGTCGTGGACTTCAAAGACAAAGATGACAGTTCTGTGGCCAGCATTCACATTATACTAGCAAAGTTTACCATTTTTGCCAAATTCTAAGGCCCAGCTGAATTTACCAATGAACTCAAGTACTTTGGAAGCCATGTTTCCTTTTGTTGACTCTCATCTCTTAGCTCATTCATACTGCCCTCCACTATGACTTCTACATGACTTTCCCAGCCCCACTCACTGTCTAGAAGTTTTAAAGATACTCTCTTTGTCTTTGATGTTCTGCATGAATTAAAAAAAATATGTTGACTTACTAAGGATGTGTTGTTCTTCCTGGATCTGTAAACCCATATTTTTCATAAGTTTGGGGACTTTTTCATCAATATCACTTGAAGTATTGCTTCTTTTCCATTCACTCCACTCTTTCTGGTATTCTGAGTAGATGTATATTAGACCTTCCAAATCTCTTAATACTTGATTCATATTTTCCATTCCTCTGTGTCTTGGTGCTGAATTCTGGGTAATTAATTCTGTCTTCAGTTGTGTCTAATGTGCTAATTTACTCATTAATATTTTCACATCAGCAATTAAAATTTTCATTTCCTGTTGTTCCATTTGTTTTTTCACAAATCCATCTCTTCATTACCAAAAGTCTCTTGTGGGTTAGATGATCCTTGTTATTGCATATCTGTTCTATATTCCATATCTGAGAGATCTCATATCTGTAACCCATGTGGTTCTAAATTCATTGTGTGTTGTTTCTGCCACCTCTTAAGTCATAGTGGCTTACAGTTTGCCTTTAGTCATCTTTGATTTTGAACTTATTGTTTGTCATAATAGGTGGAACATCTGAAGATTTAAATTAGGGATTGGAGAAGTTTTTTCTGCCGAGAAGATTTGCCTCTGCTTTTGCCAGTGATTCGAGGGTGCCACCAATCTGAGTCAGTGACCACACCACCACCTCTTGCACCCTCCTTGAACTGCCTTGAGACCCTCTGTTCCCTTCCCTACTTTGAGGCTGACTCAAATCTCAATATCCTGGCAAGGTAACCTGGCAGTCTCTTGGTTACCTTGCATAGTGCCCCATATTCCAGGACTAGGATGTTGGCCCCAAACCCTGACTATCCCTCCCCTGTGAATGGGATTCTAATTCCTATAACTCTTAGCAATTCTCTTTTGGAATCATAACGTAGCTTATTTTACTCAACATTCTTACCTGACCACCTGGAATGTACATTTCTGTGCCTACCCAATAGGTAGGAATTCCTGTATCCTTAGTTAAATGAATTACATCGAAGTTTGCTTTGTCCATAGACAATATCCATGGCTGCCCAGGTGTCCTTAACAGCTCAGCCTCTGTAGGAGGACAATTTCTCCAATCTGAACAGGCCTGGGTTCATTTTTCTAGCCTTCTGCTACTTCTCCCTACCTCAACCCCAGCTCACATGTCTCACCTCAGATGCCACCTCCTTCATGAAGACGTCTCTGATCTTTCTAATCTCCCATACTAGCTGGCTTGTCTCCCTCTTACGACTCTTTTTGCCCATAGGACCCCTCGTTTTCATTACATGCATATCATACTTGTACTCTAAACCTGTGCTTATCTCAACTCTCTCATTAAACTGCAAAGGACTTGAGTGAGCTGTCTCAGTTTTCCTCATAACTTGAGGCTTTGTGATCAATAAATGGAATTAGATGAAGAGAAAGCAGTTAGTATTCTTATCTACCATTATCATTTTTATAATCGTGTACCCCACTCCCAGTCCTCAGACAGGACAGGGCTTCAGAGGTCAAAGGATACAGACGAGATTTTTAAGCCTTTCTGGAATCCAAGTCCCTTCGCTGTAGCAAGGGGACCAGATAATCCTAGGTTAGCAGAAAATTGAGAAGGAAATGGGCCTTGGGATTTGGAGACTTTGGGAATTCAGAGAGAGAAAGCTTTGTGCTTCTGGTGTCAGATTAAAACAGCTGTGCTGGGAGCAGACACCAACTGCATACTAAATGGCAGCAATAAAGCAAGGGCCAGACACTTGGGCTTTGCCACCTGTAACTAAAAGACCTGTTCGCAGCCCAGCCAAGGAATTGTGTTATTAACGCCTTTATTATGAAGCAGCTGGTGCAATAGAGGTGCCCCAAGTTTTTACTCCCTTGATGCTTTTTTAGTATTATTATTATTTCTCCTCCCATTTGTCTGCTGGACTTACTATTCTACATAATTTTGTGTCTCCAGAGTAAACCGCTCCTCCAAAGGGTGTAAAACATGCCAATCCACAGCAAGAGAAATAGGTTCCCAATGTAGATATTGGGCATGCCAGTGAGATTAGAAATGAGTCTCGGGAAGTGGATGTGGCTCAAGCAATTGGGCTCCCATCTACCATATAGGAGGTCCAGGGTTCGATTCCTGGGGCTTCCTGGTGAAAGGCAAGCTGGCCCGTGTAATAAGCTGGCTCAAGCAGGGTGCTGGCCTGCACAGGAGAGCTGGATCACGCAGGAGTGCTGGCCCACACAGATTGCTGGCCTGCATGGAGTGCTGGCGCAGCAAGATAATGCAACAAAAAGAGACACAGAGGAGAGACAATAAGAGACGCAGCAGACCAGGGAGCTGAGGTGTACAAGAGATTGAGCGTCTCTCTCCCACTCCAGAAGGTCCCAGATCGGTTTCTGGTGCTGCCTAAAGAGAGGATAAGCAGACACAGAAGAACATACAGAGAGTAGACAGCACAAAACAAGGGGTGGGGGTGGGGGGGAGAAATAAATAAATCTTTTTTAAAAATGAGCATAATACTTAAAAAAATAAAAAGATAAAAAGAAGTGAGTCTCTTGGCATTAGCCTAGCCATTTCTATAATCTTTGGACTTCGTGAAAGTTTTTTTGTCCTCCCCCCACCCCGCCCCATTAGAAGTATCTCTTTTCTCTTTCCCAGGCATATTAAAAAGAAAAGGTACATCCCACAATCCTCAGGGAAGCCCCGTTTTCTCACTTTAGTGAATGGCTCCACTCTATATGGGCCTAGTGATAGCCAGGTTTTCTAAGCCCAGCTAATTAAAAAGCCACAAACATCCCTGCTGAGTTTGTGAGCAGTGCAGGAAAAAGACAAAAAAGGAGCAAACCATACAGGCTAGGAAGGAGTAGGCTCCCCAAATCTGTGGCTTAGAAGCTGCGGGAATGAGGAGGAAACCCAATTAGGCAGCAAGCCTGGTAAAATAGGCCAGAGACTCATGAATCCAAGCCCAGTACTCAGATTCATGGCCCCACTGCACCAGCCATTGTCCTTTAAGTGGCGGTTGACTTGGTCCCCTCCCCACCCATCCCCAGCACCCTGGCCAGACCTTGTTATAGAGTACACAGTACCTGTGTGTTGCATCCAGTCAGGGCTGCCTGAGAAGGCAGTTCACAAACATGGGAGCTGTTTTAGTCTGCCAAGGGCTGC